>CM040473.1:4209853-4247023 GCA_022758105.1 Pangasianodon gigas | reverse complement strand
TGAAATATCTTATTCAGGTCAGCACTAAATAAACAATAACATGCATTTTGTATGATCCCTCTTATTTTGGTAAAATAATAAACATTTTGCAGATTCTGAAAGGGGTATGTAAACTTTTGAGCTCAACTGTATATATATATATATATATATATATATATATATATATATATATATATATATATATATATATATATATATACCCACATTTATGACACAGCATTTAATATTCTAATGGCAGTTGGCACAAATGACATCTTACACACATTTTTCCTTGCCCGTGGTTGTCTGAAGCGTCTCCTTGAAGGTAACAACTGAAATTGAGAATGTAGGGGATGAGAAAAATCCTCTATGATAACCAAAACTTTTTGTTTTACTTTTAGTGAATAAGTATCATTTAACTGCCTCTGTGTCTTACCTACAATCATGCTTGCTACATTAACCACTCCAGACAATATTGCTTTATTATTGACACTCAAATTTCCATACCATGTAGTCATATTGAAGCACATAATACTCTTCACATGATTCCTGTAAACCATTTCCAAATCAAATAATGAGTGTTCCACCATCTTAGAAAATAGAAAGTGTTCTTCAAGGGCGCTTAGTTTCTCTGGAAGGTTCTACTTTCTGATAAGGAAACACTTTGTTGTTGGATTCTAAACAAGATTCCCCAAGAGGGACAAATGAACTGTTCAGACTTTTAGATTTAACTTTTTTTTTTCCCAAGAGTGCATCCATGAATAAATATAAATTAGCAGAAATTACATTATATTACTAAATGTTGATTAATAAAATAAATTCCCCAGCTGTAAATATTGGAATTGTGAATTTATTAAAAAATTCTGCCAACAATTTTTTCTGGTGATTATAAATTGGCTTATTTAGTTCATTATTAAAAAAAATACATATAAATGATTAATGTTTAATAATGCTGTAAATATAAGTATAACTATGATGTAAAACATTAATATTTATATAAATCAGTTCTACACACATTATACTGTAACTGTAATCTGAGTTGTTCATTTTATAGAAATCTATTAATATACATAAATAATATATGATAGTCTTCGACTCATACATCTTTGCTGGGTAGTAAATGGGTTTAAAGGGAAAAATAATAATAAAATAAAAATAATAACCGGCACTATTACAATAAAAAATAAACAAAATAAAAAACACTTTTAAAAGTTTTATGAATAATTCTTTAACAGCAACATGTGTGAGAATATTATTTATTTATTTATTTATAAACTAGTCTAAACTGGTTTGGTATGTATAACCAGCAAAAAAAAAAACAAAAAAAAAAACTTCAAACAAAAATGATCAATAAGAGTTTATTTTGTAATAAAATAGCACCATGTGGGTGTGTGCATGCACGCATACACACACAAACACACACACACACTGTAGCTGCGGGTGTTGTAGTATTTCTTGTTTACTGATGCAACAGCTGGAGGGGACTCTTTCTTTCTTTCTTTTCTTTTCTTTCCCTCTCTCTCTCTGTGCAGATGGAGATGACATGGTTTTAGGGCTAAAAGCTGCAGACAGGCCTAATGTCGTCTGTCTCCGACATAGCGGCATCAAAGTAGTTCTCTGGGTCTGTGTGTGTGTGTGTGTGTGTACGTGTGTGTATGTGTGTGTGACCCAGGCCTCTGTCTTGAGCCTCTGTCAGCATTTAATGAGATTACATGAATCTGACTAGGGGGCAACAACAGAGGGGGCGTCAAGAAGTCTAAATTTGTTGGGCCAAGATGGACTGTAATCACTTTATACAAGTCATACTCAAAGAAAGCCTCATCTATTCTCTGTTCTGTGTGTGTGTGTGTGTGTGTGTGTGTGCGCATGTGTGTGTATGTGTCCCTGGGGAGAAACAAACAGCAACTTTCATATGCTCCTAACTCCTAACCCCTATTACCCACCCACGTGAACCTGAAGTATATGAAGGAGAGGTAGAGAGTTGGTGTAGTGTAACATACAGGAACATGGCTGTGGGTCTGAGATGAGAAAAGGGCACAACAAGGTCAAATGAGCCTGAGAGGATCAGAACAGCTCAATCTTGTCTCAATAGAAGGTCGAGCATGAGGTCATATTGGACAGCGGATATGACACAGACGTTTCTAAAATGTGTTTATTAGGAAGCATTTTATATGTTAGTGTAGCTCCAGGTGTATACATGTGAGAATGCATACATAATATAATGCTCAGAATGATGAAACTACCTACTGTTCGGAAGGCTACATGACACCTACATGCAAGCACTTCATCACTGACTTAAACCTACATAACATTTAGAAATGCTTATCATCCAAAAGTTGTCATAAAGGCTCAAGTTGACATAACACCAAAGTTACACCAGTGACATAGCATGTTATGTCAAGCATGACATTATGCTGATGACATAGCCTGCCAAGAAAATCCTCTACGTCACATTATCAGCATTACGTCATAGAGACACCAAAAAAACCCCATTGTGCTACAAAGTCAGTTGTCATAACATGCTATGTCATTTTACTATGTCACTCAGAATGTGTCATGACACAACCTAATGTCACCAAAAAGCTGTCACTTGATATAGGTGTTATGTCGACTTGACATCCAGTTTGAAAAAAGCAGCCAACAGGTGTTGGAATAAGTGTTTATAAATGTTTTCACAAAGGGCTTATGTAGGTGCCATGTAGCCATCTGAACAATACCATTCTCTAAAGTGTTACCAAATAAGTAAGTATAAAGTATAATAAGTATAAAAATAAATTATTTGCAATGTTTTTCCATTCACAAGAAACTACTTAATGACCTAGGATCATTTTTGAATTGAAATTTGAAAATGTCCCCATGTTTTTCTGAAATCTTTTAAAATACAACATGACAAACCATCATTTTGTTCATCACTAACTTGTGCGATTTTAGAATCTGCATCTCAATTTGCATTGTTTCTCAGCAGTTTAGCTATTAACACCCGAAGTTTTGGACACCCCAAACATTAGGTAAGTTAACTAGCCAGCTAGCTAACTGCTACTAACCTAGCTTGCACTTGTCAGAAGTTGACATCTGTGTGAATTCAGTATCTGCATCACAAGTTGCCTTGTTTCTCAATAGTTTAGCTGTTAGCAACCAATATTTTGTTCATCCCTGACTTTATATAAGTTAGCTAGATGTGCACCTAACTGCTAGCAAACTAGCTTAAATTTATCACAGATAAACCTGAGTGGTATTTCAATAACCATTTCGATTTGCATTGCCATATTCTCCATAATCTGAGGTGACTAGACCACTAGCTAACTGCTACTAAACTAGCTAGAATTTGTCAGAAGTTGACCTATATGTGATTTTATCTAAATTTGCATTGTTCTCAGCAGTTTAGTTATTAATACTCAACGTTGTGTACATTCATAACTTTAGGTAAGCTAGCTAAGTAGCTAGCTAGGTGGCTAGCTAACTGCTAGCAAACTAGCTCAAATTTATCATAGGTAGATAAGAGTGGTAGTTCAGTATACATTCATCCATCCATTTGCATTGTCATATTCTCCATGACTTACTAACACTCGTCCTAGCTGTCGAAATATAACATGACAAGCCATCATTTTGTTCAACACTAACATCACCTAAGTTGACTAGCCAGCTAGCTAACTGCTACTAAACTTGCTAGCCATTGTCAGTGGTTGACATATGTCTGAGTCTTGATTTGCGTTATTTCTCTGCAGTTTAACTACAACACCCAAGATTTTGTTCATCTCCAACTTTAGGAAAGCTAGCTAAGTGGCTATCGAACTGCTACTAAATTAGCTAGCATTTGTTAGAGGTTGACATCTATGGGATTTCAGAATCTAGGTCTCAGTTTTTTATTGGTTCTCAGTAGTTTAGCTATTAACACCCAAGATTTTGTTCATCCCTAATTTTAGCTAAGTTAGCTAGGTGGGTAGCTAATTGCTACAAAACTAGCTAGCATTTGTCAGAAGTCTACAACTGTGGGATCTGGGATCTATCTGAGTATTCCTCTCAGCAATCTATTTAACAGAAGCCACACTTCTCAAAGTGTACCACAAGAAAAAAAAAACTATTTTGTATCAAATTGTGGTTCATCTCAGTCGTATGAATTTTAAGAAACTACACCAAACGTAAAAATAATCCCCGAGCTCCCCTACCATAACAATCAAAACTTTTGTTCATTACTGATATTAGCAAAATTAGCTTGCTAGCTAGCTTAATATGCAGATTCTACAACCAAACACCTACAGATACCACACGTCCTCTAATAATTTCCATATTAAACCATGACACCTTTATACACACAACATCCTGAATCAGTTCTTTTTTTATGTAAGTACTGAAGCATTTAAAAATCTAATTTGTGAGATTACTTGAATATAATTAAAGTAGTCATAGTTAAAGGAAACCACACCTCCAGACAATCTTTCTATCTGACAGCTGGGAAGAAAGAGAGAAAGAGAGGGATAAAGAAGGATACAGGTACAGTTACAGTAAAAGACACTGCCACCCAAACGGGATTTATTTCTCGAAATAATAATTTAAAAAAACGACAAAAAAGCTGGACAGTTTTACATCTGCCGAGCGAGGCGTGAGATACAGAAGAGCAAATTGAAGTACATGTAACATGACACAAATGAACAAAAGTGTTTAGCTAATGATTTATTATTGAAGAGGCTCCGTAAGCCCCGGCTCCGGCCCTGGCTCTATTGTGGCCAGATCAGACGAGGAGATAAGGGTCAGTCTAATGGCAGTCAGCTGGCAGGTGGGCCAGCGCGGGTTAATCAGAGTTAAGTGATATTTAAGTGGAGGACGACGGCGAGCAAGACACTGAATACAGCAGAGGCTTTCGCTTGTGAGCACGGGACTCACCTGAGGCAGCAGCTGGAACACACGGCATAAACCTGGTGTGTACCTGACACACATACACACACAGGCACACTCATCCCAACACACATTTATACTAAAATACAAACATTAACACACACATAGGCTACACACCTGCTCACACACACCAGAATGGCTACCCTAGTCAGTGTGTGTGTGTGTGTGTGTGAAGTGTACTGAACCAAAAAAAGTGTATACTCTGTTCCTGAGCTTGAGAGCTTAACTGTGTCAAACAGATACAATTGCACTAACAAACCTCTAATCCAAACACACTCCACTTATGCAAGTCTTCAAAGTTAACAAACAGCATTGTGTGTGTGTCAACAAAAAGCTGTCATTTGACTTGGAAATTATGTCAGCTTGACATCAGAATGTATGTATGAATTATGTAGTTTAAAGTCAGTTGTCATGAAGAGCTTCCATGTGACATAGCCTTATGAACACATAATGTACCTTTATTGTAACATATTTTGTGTTATATTGCTTATTTTTCTTTTCTTTCTCTGAGATTTGAAGGTTTTTTCCTTCAAAAGCTTTGTAGGTGTAAGTGTTAATGTTTGTCGTACATTGAGATACAACTAAAAATGCATTCTGCAATGTTAATCAAAGTAGCTAGCTAACAGTGAATGATAATGTTTGCTAATAAATCAAGAAAAAAAAGCTAAGGAGCCAAACCTACAGTATGTACGCTAATCTGGCAAAAGACCAAGGTTGTCTATTTTTCCCAATCATTTATCATTTAAATTGATTCTAGCAACCTATCAAAATTGTTAATGTTAGTGGATGAGTTAAGCTAAATCCAGGTAAATCCAAGACACAAACTTGTTTAGTTTTTAACGAATGCTAAAGAATGTTAACTTGCTCAAAAATTAAATGAATTGAATTGAACTACTCGTGAATGCTGACTTGTATCCCATGTAGAAAAACAATGTTACTTCAATATGCTATTCCAGTGGGGTTATTACCTCAGCTATGCCTAAGGAAGATCAACCTGGACACACAATAGACGCTGAGCTAATGGGACAAAGTTCTGCAAAAGTATCGATCAGGGTTTAGTTATAAAAAATTATCCTAAAACTTCATCCTTAAACATGCCACGTTTAGACCATCCATTAAACCATCATTAAAACATCGAGGGAACAAGCCTAGAGGTGGCTGTCCACCAAAAGTCAGGCTAAGGGTAACGTTCAACACGATGCCACCACCACCGAGCTTCACTGTAATGATACAGTTGTCAGGGTGATTAACAGTGCTGGGTTTCTGGCCAAATATAGGGTTTGGGCCAAGGCCAAAAAGGTAGTGAAAGTAAAAGAAATGGGATTTCTAATGCAGTTTTTTTTTCAATAATTTCTTCTTTCCACTCTTCCATAATGCCCAGGTTTTTTTTAGGTATCCAAGTTATGGCTGTCCTGTGAATAGTTTCTCCCATCTGAGCAGTAGATCTTTCCAGCTCCTTCAGAGAGGTTTTTATAAGGGGTTGTCTTAAATAAAAACCCACAAAATATATTATATTAAATTGGATGTGACGTGTAAAAACACTGTTTTGCATGTATAGCAGTACATAGGGTTTTTGGACCTTGCTTTACTGGCTTTAAGTTATTTTTGCTGTGACTTTTAGAGATATCAGCCACAGGCCAAGTTGAGTTGAGTAAATGCCCAGGATTGTCTGCTCGCCGCACTCTAATTTGATAAAGAAACAGTAGAATCGCTGCCGTATGCAACCCGCACGCCATCTTCAGAAACGTCATTGCAGTTTCCTCCCCATCACTGCCTCCTACTGGACAATATCTGCATCCTGCTTCCACATACATTAAACAAGACTGTACAGGAAATCAGTCGATATGAAAAAACAACAGCAGGGCTTTCAGGGCACAGCCATGAAATATGGAGCAGGAGAGAAGAGCGGGGAAGCGGCTGTAACGAAGCCGTTGTAATTGGAACAAGGTTTTGGCCCTCGAACGCTTCTGCCTCCGCTTCCACTCGGCTGCGAGTGCACACTCTCGGCCAAATCAAACCCAAACGGCGGGCAAAGCAAAACAAAGCAGGCACACGCAAGCGCAAATGAAGTCTGACGGGATGGGATGAGGTTTGATAGAAGTGATTGGAGACATGTACAGAAAGAGAGAGAGTGGGGAAATATATTCTGGCAGGTTGTGTTTGTGGCATTTACATTCTGCTCTTTTAAAATTAAATTGTAAGAATTGTGTCCCTGGATTATAAACAGTCTCTCTGAACTATAAGTAGACCCTCTAAACTTATACGGTTTCCCTAAATGCAGGGAAGTAAACTGTTTTCGGTCTCATAGGGATTGATGCTGGTTTTATACACTAACAGGGAGTGTATGGAGTTCATTACAGACGTACTGTAGTCCAAAACTGTGGTTTCTCAAGTTTGCCAAAACCCATATATTGTTAAGATCATTGCAAAATGGTAAGGGGAGAATAATTTGAATGATCTCTGACAAGTAAAGAGATGTTAAGGTTTTAATGAATTGTTAAAACAAGCCCAATTCACAAACACAAGAAGGCTCTTATACTGGTAAAGAGCATTTTGTCCATTTGTGATCATTCAGTAAAGGGATATGAATCAGGTATGGACCTACCAGTGTCTCAGGCATGTATCTTACCCTTAAGTCCAAGTCGAGTCTCAGGTAGCAGCTCTCAAGGCCTAGGTCAAAACCTCTCATCCAGAGTCCCTAAGCTCTAGTTAATTTGAGTAATAAATGGTTTGGGCACCCCAGTCACCTTAATGTATCGCTGTAGCATGTAGTTTGAGTTTGAGTAACACAAATAATGCTGGAGAAACAGTTATTTACACATCTGAAATTTAGTAAGTCCAGGTCAAATTCTACTTAATACACTTAAGTCCAAGTCGAGTGTTAGATCAAAGATAAGCAAGCAAGTCAAGGTACAAGTAGTTTCAACCCACAGAGTGTGGGTTACTTCCTGAAGCTCTGGCCACAGGCTTCAGAGTCTTCAAAGTTTCAATCTCGTTATCTCATTGCAATCTCTTTTAGCATTTCCATGTAAGTGCACCAACTTCCGCCTGGTAATTTTTGATCACGTGACTCTGTAAGCTTTTCAGAGTAAGACTGTAGACACAGGACTACCAGATCTTCAAGAGTTAGATTTGAAGAGGTTAGTGGTGAGTAAACATGATACTCATGAGTTTTCCAAAAGGTTCTGGGAAAAGTCAGTGCTTTGTTATTTGCATTTCAGTCAAATGGCCTTTTCCTGTGAAAGAAGGTGGTTCTTGGTCATGTTTAGCAATGAAACATACCAGACTCTTTAGTTACAAAGCTAAAGGCATGAAAATGTGTGCTAATCTCATATCCAGCTAGCAGCATCAAGAAAGAAAAGCAGTAGCCAACCCTGTCTCCACTATTCTTTTTTTCTTCAAGTTGATTAAATTGAATTCAATACTATTTCAAATTTCCTAGCAACTTACCACAAACACTAATGTTAGCTAAGTTAAGTCCATGTAAATCCTAGACAAACTTTTTTAACATCTAATAAGTTAACTTTCAGTGGCTTGAAAATGAGTTTTGACTTTTGTTGAGTGAACTTGGTCAGAAATTTGGAATTACACTGGACGTCCGAATCCTGGATTTGAGTTTTACATCAGTAGGAGATTCTCAGCCATGGCCCCAAGAACCAACTTATAGAAGTGGTTTGGAGTGGGATGGTACAGGCAGAGCTGGTGTGTAGAAACAGGTTCCTGTTCTTAAACCTTAATTATCATAGGATTCCTGCAGAATAGCTTGTCATCAGAGGTGGAAAAAAATGCTGTCCACAAGCTTGGAAGAACCTGTCTTGACCTGGGCCATTACTAGGCGGAATGAAGTAGGATACTTTCACTCTTCCAGGACTATTCCCACACTATTCTGGCACATAATACTAGATTTCCAATTAGCACCAATCAGTAACCAACTTTACCACTTTTGTCTGCTCAAGCATGAGCATTGTTGTCTTCTTGGCTCTTGCTGCTACATCGCATCCATTTTCCTTGTTTTGTTGTCAAATGTTCTATGACCGTGCTACATCCAGTTCGCCTGCATTACAGTATGTAGTGATAAAGCCTAACGTTTCACCCTTCACAATGAAGACAAGGTGTACATCAGAGTATTCAGTTGATCAAACTTGTTTCACTGAATATTTGGCATTTCTGCTACAGATAATCATCACAGATGTTCTCTGAGGTGTAACGTTCCTGCACTACTTAATGCAGAGATCTTTTGTTTTTGCAAAAGTATTGCAGAACCATTAGGACTTTCTTTTCTTTTCTTATTCATTATTCTGACAGAAATTATTGTATGTGGCTGTCCAAAAGTCAATTTGTGACTTTTGTCTGTTTCTTTTCTCAGTCCCTGTATGATGCATTCACTCCAGTTTCCATGATGCCCAGCTCACGACCATGTCACATGATCCTTTGTCAAACATCTATCCCTGTTCTCACTCACCTGACTACTAATTCAATTCACCCGTTCACAATCACGCACACTCCTATATACATACATTGCAGAGTCCAGTATTGTGCATGAGATATTCCTTATTTCCTGTTTTGCCTCAATATTTTGACCTCAGCTTTATTTACCTTTCTCCTTTTTACTCTGCCTAGTTCATGCCTGTTTGACGATCACCTTACCTGTGTCTGTTTATTGGATATTAAGTTTTATTGCCTTGGCCTTCTGATTTGTTTGCTTTGGTGATTTTTTTAATAAAACCTAAAACCTATACACCTTGATGGCCTCATTCTTGTCGGGTATAAAATAGTAAGCGTTAATTGAGCTTAGAAAAGTGGTAAGGAAACAAGAAATTGGAGGAGTAAGTCACACTGAGCAGCGAGAATAAATCTATCAGTGACATCCATTACTGACAAGAATAATGCATTCATTTACAGAAAGCATATGAAGATCTTTATGTACGGATTGAAGACATGATGTGTAAATGAAAAAGAACAATGAAAAATATAGAGTTATATTATTACCTACAGCGTCGGGAGCAGGGTTTGCGGGTAAGGATGCTAGTTTGCAAGCAATTTTTAAATTATATGTCTGGATAATGGGCACAGAGCATGACGGACAAGGCCACAGTGAATTAACTGTGTATATTTGTGCAGAACTGAACCACACACACCTTGCTAATTACCGAGAAGTGTCAAAAAGCGTGCTGGATCTTTGATGTGCTGTGTATTCCTTAATGACCTTTGTGTTATTGTATGCATGTAGTAAGTGTGTGTGTGTGTGTAAAAAAGTAGAAAGAGAAAAAAAGAGTGGGTATGTCAGTAAGCAGCCGGCAGGGCTTGATGTCAATCAACCAGGCTTCTAATTAAAAGTAGAAGCGAGAGGCTGCTGGGGACAGCAATCACTATCAAACTCCCATTTTCATATGAATGGCCTTTTTAATTAAACTCTCCAGCTAATAAACGCCTGGATCAAAACCGATGGAGCCGTTTACCAGACAAAGAGCTTTCTCTCGCACGAAAACCAAAGGCGGACGAGAACTAGAGAGGGTACAAACGTCAGAGAGACGGAGGGATGAACTAAAGAGTGGGAAACAGAGAGAGAGAGAAAGAGAGAGAGAGAGAGAGAGAGAAAGAAAGAAGTACACTGCCTTTGAACCTGTCATGATGTCTGTGTTTTTGTTCTCACGGGCGGCTTGCCAGTGGCTATTATTGCGGATAAAGTTTATTTAGCGTCAATGGAATTAAGTGTGAGGAAGAAGAGGAGGAGCAAAGAGTAAAAAGAGGCAAAAGAGAGAAAGAACATAAAACAGAGCATTATCTTTGAGCTCGATGAAAGACAGAAGCTAAAAAACAAACAGCTTGTGTGTGTGCTGCCTATTAGTGAGCCGATGATGTATGTGTGTACCCTGAGATGCCAGTTTATTAGTGTATCCCGGTGTATACATTCTGCATATACATACTAGATCTTCATTTATATATAATAGTGTATTTTAATGTTTGTATTTATGTGCATTAACATGCAATCTGAGCTTGTTGAAGACAGGAAAAGCATCATCTGTTCCTTTTCCAATCTTCAGCTGTCGAATTTCAGAGAGTCTGCTCCCACTCTAGCCTCAGATTCCTGTTCTTGGTTGACAGGAGTGGAACCTCCTGTGGTGTTCTGCTGTTGTAGCCCATCCACCCCAAGGATTGATGCTTTTCAGCTCACCGTGGCCATAAAGAGTTACTGTTATTTGAGACATTTTTGAAGAACACTTTCATGAATTATTCAGATGAAGTTCAGTTTTTTTAAATTAAGCTTTGAATCTGTATTCATCCCTTCAAAGATGGAACCACTTTTTTCAGAAGGAAGTAGTTCTGTGGGTCTAATGTGCATGTCTATTCTTCCTAAAGATATTCCCTCAGTTGGTGTTTTGATGATGGTGTTGGAGAATGCCGTCTAACACACCGTTCCCAAATGTGCCATAGTTGTTCTATTGGGTTAGTGAGATTGTATGAAGGCCACAGCATACGATTTACATCATTCGCTTCCTCATCGCACCATTCAGTGAGCCCTTGTGCCCTGTGGATGGGGGTGGGGTCAGCCCTAGAAGAGACCACACCCATCAGGATAGTAGTGTTTCATCACTAGGTGAAGGTGATCAGTCACTTTGTATTGATTTGCAGTGCTGCTTTCTTTCTAACAAGTGGATGGTGGACAAGTGGATGCAAAAAATTAATAAATTCCCCCTAAAGCGTACCAGTGCCACTGGGCTTTTCATTAATTTGCACAATGTTAAAGTATATGTAAATGTCTGTGTGTGTGTGTATATATATATATATAGTTGATATCCCCAGAATACATTAGTTTTGGCATAACCCCAAGTGTACATTAGTGTGTATTTTGTTTTTGCATGTATCTCTACACAAAAACTTTCTAGAACTGACCTTCTAGAGCTGAAATTACTCTGATGTAAACTAAAGCTAAGACATACAAAAATTAACTCACATTAACTAATAGAAAGTATCAAAATCATAAGACCTCTATTATAAGTGAGTTTTGAGTCAATGGGTCCTTTTTTAAGTAAAAGGAAAAATTTTGAAATTTGCATCTCTGTTATTCACTCATATACTACAGATGTGCTGGATGTGTATATGTATTAGTGTGTGCGCTTTCCTCCAGAAAATCAATTATTTAAAGTTACACCAAAATCTGCTTTACTAATGCCATTTGTAGGCCCTGTGTGAAACTCAACATTCTTGCACTCATGCAAGAAAATATTTATATTAATAATATTTCTCGGTTTGTATCTGGGACGGTGTGTAGGACCGTTTGCATCCAGGAAGCACTGGTGTGTGAAGTGTGTAACTACGCTTGAGGGAAGAACCAGCATGGTACAAATCCATTATCAAACATTTCACATGCAACTTCCTGCAACTCTTAATCCTCCTCATGTTGTAACATTTAAAAACGAATACTGTGGGGCATTGTGAAGGATTTCTATTAAGACTTCCAGTACCACATTAAAACACTCTTTTTTTAGCCAATTATAAGTGGCTAATGACTGGTGCAGCTATTAGCTCGTATCTGGAAGCCAATCTCCGGCCTGCTCGCTTTACTTCATCATTTTGGGCAGCTCTGATATCTGAGGGCTTAATTGGAAATGAGACACTAAATATCAAATCGGCTTAAATGTGATGTCTATTATTACACGTTGATTTCAGTGGCTGATATCGGACTCGGTCGCGTCATTAGAACTGGCCTGTGCGCGGGAACACAAATGTTTGCTTTGTTCTTAAATGGACCGATGTGAAATCTGACCCATGTTCTCTCAATACACACACAAAAAAATGTGCATGCATGATTGCATGCACAGACGCACACATATAACATACAACACACGGCCTGTGTAAATTTTGTATAAAGCCAATCGGAAATGGTCTGGAATAGCAGATATACAGCAGCTAGTAAGAAGGCGGGAATATATCTGAGATCTGAGCTTAAGCTTTTCCATATCAGAGCAAATTCAGAAATAAAGAGAGGCTATATTTCATACGGTTTGACCACTCTGGGAATCTTTATACACTTTAAAAGGACATCTATTTTATCAGTCATCTTGTAGCACTTTCAACTGACGGTGTGAGTTTCTCGTTATGCACAGAGAGAGTAAGAGATGTTCAGAAAGAGAAAAAGAAAAACCGAATGAGAGAGATAGAGAGCATGTCACAAGCACCTCAAAGCTTTCATTCTCACTAATTTCCTCTCTCTACCATCTTCTCAAACTTTGTAACACTGTAACCTCAGGAAACCCTGACGAAGTATAACAATAAAATTAACTTGTAATGAGCAAAATAATTGCACTTCAAACACACAGCTCGCACGCAGAGGAAAGGCTTAATTTGGAGATTACATGGCTTGTGAATGCTTGAGTTCAAAACACAAAGAGGCTGGTTATGAAGCGAGAGAAAAAGAAGTCCATCCCAAACGAGCGCCCGGCGTTCTTCAGACTCGTGCGGCGGGGACGCTGCGGGCGTCAGGGGCAAATTCACCATGCAAAAAAACCTCTATTCTGCATGCAGCCACTTCAAAGGAGCAGGAACCGAGTCTCAGGCAGCCAGTGGGCAAGAGGAAAAAGCAGACAAAAATTCAGAGACACACACACACACACACACAGTCATCTCCTGGAGTGACAGAAAATGGCAGGAGGCCTGACGCAGAAGCGGAGATTTAGCTGATCAAGGGAGATTTTTTTTCCTCTTCCCAAATCAACACAGCAGCGCTTTCTCAATCTTTAAACCCAGGGAGAGATCAGAGGAGAGGAAGAGAAGTGCTGAGAAGGTTACCAAGAAAAAGGAAAGAACGCAAGAAGAAAGAGAAAGAAACAGAGACAGACAGATAGAAAGAAATGAGTCTCTGTTTTTTGTATTTCCTTTTTTTTAAGTTTTACATAACATTTACATTTATTAGATTATTTTATCCAAAATGGTGGCAATGTTACATCTAGAACTCCTAAGGGTTCTTCTGTTTGTCCCTTGGCTGAAACCATTAGACATTTATGTATATTTAAGGTTCTATGTAGAGCCCTAAACAAGAGTTCCCCTCTCAGAGAGGAATCCAAGAAGAACCCTTTTAGAAAGCACCTTTTAAGAACCCTTAATTGACGAATCCATTGTGAAATGAATGTGGCAAATTTTGGGGGATAACACGATTGCAGTGCAATTTATGCCGTGTAAGTCTTAAAAAATTCATGTTATTTTTTAAAATCATTTTTCAGCATTTAACTGCATTCAACCATTTAAAAAATTAATCCATCTCTGGTAACAACATTTCATTTTTAACAAGGTTTCTTTGTTGACGATCCTAAATTTTGCTGAGTTTTTTTTTTTTTGACGATCTTGAATTTTGTTGAGTTTTTTACTTAAAATATTATTTAATTAATAATTTACTTAACAAACTTAGACAAACTTAATTTTGTCTAGTTTGTCTAAGTGAACTCGTCAGTCAGTTTCACAGTATTACTGAAAATAAAGAAAGAATGTGAGACCTTACTTTTCTTCTTCCCATGATCTTCAGAAAATTCACATGATGCCACTTCCTGTTAATGTAACTTGTGGAATATTCAGGTGACACGGTTGAGTGAAATTTGTGGGACTAAAAGGTAATGTAGACATTTTTCATAACCGATAATGGAGAACTTGTAGAAAAGAAAGTGTGAGACTTTAAACGAAGTATTTTAATGATTATATTTCAATACTTTCAATTATAGTTTAAGTTGTTTATCTGAAACATGCACATATCTTAAGATGGATGCTTTACCTGTGTTTAAAATGTCTTTTACTTTACATACGTATATGTAAATGTAATGGCACCCCAATCGTGGAATCACCCTTTTACCTCAACCTTGAATTACTGTAAAGCAGAACATCTGCGCTAAGCAGGTTCAGTCATACCGAAGTTGATTTGCAGGTCGGCCTACTCTACCTCTGTTTTCCTTTCCTTTTAGCACTCATCCTCTACCTTCCTCGCTCGTTTCTCCCTTCCTCCCTCTGTTTCCTCTTTGCTTCTCTCTCTCCCACTCTAGAGACTCTCTCCCTCCTGTCCTGTGCTCTTATCTGATTGGAGGATGGCCACTGTTTTCATAAAATGCAGTCTTAAGGGGTTGCATATGTACATTAAAACCTGCGTTTATTGACCTCCGTAATCCATGCAAACGGACGCTGAAAAAAAGCGTGTGTGCAACATACAGACGGGTTACAACTCTGACATGTGCACTGCACACATATACACAGGTTTATCAAAACAGGGCAGGTTAGTTTAAACATTTATAATGTTTTTTTCCCTGTCAAAGATGGTTTATAAACAAATCTGTTTTACTCAGACGGCTATGATTACGCTGTATATAACAATATATAGCCATGTACACTCACCAGCCATTTTAATAGGAACACACATTCAGGGAATGAGCATCCTCCTCAAAGTTTGATGTTTTGTACGTTCCGAGATGCTTTTCTGCTCACCACGGTTGTAAAGAGTGCTTATTTGAGTTACCGTAGCCTTCCTGTAGGTTGGAACCAGTCTGCTCATTCTCCTTTGACCTCTTTCATTAAAGGGTGCTTCTGGCTGTAGAAAACAAGTGCCGAATGTTTTTTGTTTTTTTGCACCACTCTGTGTAAACTCACCAACTCACCAAGACCAATTTTTTCCCCCATTCTGATGTTTGAACATTAACTGAAGCTTTTGACCTGTATCTGTGTAATTTCAATGCATTTCACTGCTGCCATCTGATTGGCTGATTATATAATTTCATGTATGAGCAGGTGTACAGGTGTTCCTATTAAAGTGGATGTTTAATGTATGCTGATGTACTTAGTGTACTGGAAATCCACATCGCCTATGTTGCATGCAGCATGTAGTATGTTTTATATTGCCTATATTTTATATTAGTGTGTGTGTGTGTGTGTGTGTGTGTGTGTGTGTGCGCATGCAAACTCCTACAATCTGGAATCTTTGGTTACATACTTTTTGCTGTTTCACATTTGTAGGGTCACATGGAGTTTTCTTGTTCTTTTGACATGATTCGGTAGAAATACTAATAAATTCCTTCCTGACACTCGCTGACCTGTTCCTTCATGCTTGGTTTGCTGGACTGTAACAGTATCTTTTTCTAACTCTCTCACACAGACACACACACACACACACAAACTCTCTCTCAAGCAGCTCGGACAGCGGCAGCCTACAGAGCCTGGTCTCGGCTCATTTCTCCCTCGCCGCTGCTCCAGTCCAGCGCCATTGTGGCCAATTAAAATTCCAGTCTTTGTTTTCTCTCTAAATTAGGTTACTTGTGCAAATTTACACTAATTTACTTAACTGGAGCCAAGCTCTGGTGCTGGCCATCCAAACCGGCTGGGCTGTTTGTTTAATATGCAACCTGAACTCCACAAACGCACACACGCACACCGCAAAAAAAAAAAAACCTTCAGCCGTGGCACCGTGCGAGCCCGTCCTCCGGACCGCAGTTCATCCGAGGGACACCTCTCCCAGGTTTAAAATCACAAGCGCTAGATCATGGCGAGATGTGGTTTTGATTTGCTGTGGAGAGGTCGCTGTCCAGGTCACTTATTCTGTCCAGATATGAGGACCTAATGAGGAACAACATCCACCACCTCCAGCCAAACCGTGTGTATGAAACGGGGAATCCTCCTCTAACACACCTGACCTCGTTCATGAAGCACTGAGTTCATGGAGTGTGGTTTGAAAGAATAAATGGCGCGGTGACACTAACATAGATTAACACGATATGGGGTCACTGTGTGTGTAGTTAGCTCAAAGGAGCATAGTGTTAACATCTTGAACTCTCAAGGGCTTGACCTTTGACCTCTACACTTCCAGGTCCAGACTTCACTGTCGCACACTTTCTCACACCGGGATTGTCTGTGTACGTGTTGCAAGGCTATAAGTTCAACAGCCGTAAGTTGATGACATCACTCTAACGTCACCTCTGATCAGACATTCCAAACCATCATCAGTCCCTCACACACACACACACACACGCACACACACGGCTGCTGACTCACAGACTTGATGAGGGTGGTGAGGTATGAGGGCCTGCAGAAAAATCTGATGACTGAGTGTTCATAATGTTTCATAAAGTTCTGTCTGCATGAGGGCAGAGTCAGGGTTAGAAAGAGAGAGAGTGTGTGTGTGTGTGGTTGGGGGGGGGTGTATGCAATCAGGTCAGACTGAGTTCACACCTCACGAGACGTGTTATGTCTCACAAGTAAATCACAAGACCTTTGATTCTTATGCTACATCTTTAAATCTAGTGATTATTATATTTTTCTGTTTTAGACATTTTTTTTAAAGTCATATTCTTAATTTTTCCATATCGATAAATTTGACAACTATTAATTTTTTGAGGCTTAGGCAGGCATTATAATTTAGCTTTCTATGTGTCATGCTTTGATTAAATTTTCATACATTCAGAACTAGCTCCGCTGCATTCAGCATTTAATTTGATTGTTTTTAAAATAACTAAACATAGGTTAGTTTTTTTGTTGCATAATCTGTAAAAGTTTTTGTTGCTTGCTGCTGTTAATTTTTTACCTCCTATCAATCCTGTAAGTACACCAGTACTTACAGGAAAGTTACTTGTATTCAGAGTTGGGTTACGCGCATGCATATAGTAAGTTGATTATTGGTGTCCTCTGAGGTTGACAGAAGTTTTTCACTAGCGTCTAGGGTCACCACCTTTAAACACCAGCACTTGATTTTAAGGCTGAAAAAATGGGAGTTAAAAATTTGCAGACTTCACAAGCAGATGTTTGCTTTGATAACATGTGCGTAGGTGGATTAGATTAACTTACTAAGTAATCGTGTGTGTGTTGTTTTGGTAGTTTTATACTGTCTTGTGCTGTCTGCACATGTTTGCACTGTGCACTTTATGTAAATATATGTAGTTCTGTGTTTATGTAGCACCTTGGTCCTGGAAGAACGTTGTTTCGTTTCACTGTGTACTAACTAGCTGTATATGGTTGAAATGACAATACAAGCCACTTGACCTGACTTGACTTGTGTGTGTGTGTGTGTGTGTGTTTATTCCTATACAGATAACCGCCATCCTGACCAAGATTAAGCATTTTCTGAAGATCGTGTTAAATGATTAATTTAATTCAATAAAATGTGCTATAATTATTATTACTATTAAAATTCTTGTATGACGTACAGACTGAGCTGATGGTGAGTGATGGTCAACCTTAGGCAGAATATTATCACGACTTTGGATAGCTGCAACCAATATATGACTGTAGAGCAAACAGAACAAACAGTTTTATCCTTTAGCTAACAAATCCATCAAAATAAGTCTGCCTTAGAGAAAAAAATAAATGGTCAAATCACTCAACATCCCACTCACCCAAAACAAAGACGTGCCGACTCAGCTTTGAAACGCGTACAGCAACATCAATGGCCCCCAAAAAAAGTCCCTATTTGTACATCTAAAATGCTGTTTGTGTGAACGTGGTGTGTTTTGCCGCAGGACATGGCCGTCCCCCGTCTGAACCAGAAGCCCTGTGTCTCGGCACAGAGAGTGTTGTGTCTGGCCTGGTTAAGGCCAGAGGGAGGGGCCAAAGGTTAATTTAGGGCCGGACAGAATTCCCACCAACAACACTCTCGCTCCGCTGCCTTCCCAGAGTCCAACAGGAAGTAGGGGGAGGGATGAGAGTGGAAAAAATGCCATTGTGTGTCCCCCCCACCCGCGGGTACGTGTGACGAGTAGAGAAAAAGTGCCATGTTCAATAGTGAAGGCTTTCCTGGCCCATGAACAGATCATTAATCAGTAGCACTTTGATCGTCAGTCTTTTTTGTCACTCAATCGCAGCTTCCTTTCCCTCAAGTTTGCTCTGAACTCTTCCTTCCTCTGTCTGTCTTTCTGATAATTTAAAGCCTGTCTTCAAGATGGAGGACTTGAAGGACAATTTGGAGGTTTCTCAGTACCATGACATGTTATTTTTTTGGCTTATTAACTTCAAGAGAGAAAAAAGAGAGGCTGGTGACGGAACAATGTTAATTGCTGCTTTAACATAAGTGAAACAGGAACTAACTCTGTCCTGTTTCCTGTTTTCCACAACATTAAATGTAACTGTGAATGGATGTGTTGTTGGAATTAATGAAAAATTTGTTTGAGTAAGCAGATTGCTGTGTTATAAGAGGAATAAAATACTTTGTTACATTCTCTTATAAGACAATTAACTATGGGGAGGTAAGAGTAACTCTGCTTCATGTCAGGCCACATCACACCACCCTGTTGTTGATTATTTTCCTATAATAGCACGCCTCCAGGTATTTTGTTCCTACCACATATCATATTTATCCATACTCCCATGATTAGATCATTAGATAATTGATTCAGTTCTCAACGTAGTCTGTTAAATCATTGCATGGTAATTAAAACCAAAAAGTATGGTGACTTTCTTTTTACTTTTCACTCCCATCTTTCTGCCTGCCATCTCACTCTCTCTTTATTTTGTGTGTGTGTGTGTGTGTGTGTGTGTGTGGTGAAGCAGGTCTCCATCACTCAAGGGAAACATGGCCATGACAAATTAGCAGCAAGCTCCTCTCAATAGGCTATCCCGTTACCAAACATGCATAAATAGTCCAATTCCCTCCTCAGGCATTTGGGGTGGTGGTGGTGGTGCAGGTATGTCAGGGAAGGAGGGAAGCGTAGACTGGAGGAAAGGGAGGAGATGAACAGAAATAACTGTGTAATGTAATCGGTTTAGCCCTCCCCACTGTTTGCATTTCCATTGCTTCTATTACCGCAATAACATCAACCACACCACTGCTGCTATAACCACATCTATTAGTGCTTTATTAGCGTGTCCATTGCAGCTACTGCAGATTAGCTGTGTTATTATTACTGCCATAACATCACACAAAGGAGATCCTGAGGAAGAGGCCTTTCTGCTTTTACCCAAAGCTGTTTCAATCACAAGTGAATAAATAATCACAAGAGTTCAGCAGAGAGACATGTATTTGCATCAAATTAAATAATTGTACTATTATAGATATTTTTTTCTATTATATTAGGGTGGTTTACTAAAAAATCAAGTTGCTATGAGTGTATCTTGACTTATTGGCTTGAAACACAAATATAAATATTGAAATACTGACGATGTACTGAGTAATGATACATGTCTCTAGACAGTGGGAGTTAAAATGTTGTGGCATGACCAAAAGAGTACTTGTAGACTGTCACCTGTTCAATTTTGAACAGCTTTTGTGTAGTCTATCCATCCATCCATCCATTTTCAGTACCGCTTATCCTATATAGGGTCATGAGGAGCCTGGAGCCTATCCCAGGGCACTTGGAGCACAAGGCGGAGGACACCCTGGACAGGATGCCAACTCATCACAGGGCACAATCACACACACACACACCCATTCACTCACTACGGACAATTTAGAGATGCCAATCAGCCTACAACACACATCTTACTCCCCCGAACATGGGGAGAATATGCATAGTCTCAGCTGTAAACTTTATGGTCCATGGAGCATCTGAAAACTTTTATTCACTTTTCTGGCCATAAGCTTCAGAATCTCAAATGTGTTTGGCTCTCTGTACTTCATTATATACACACGTCCATGCACTGGTTTCCAGAGGGAAAGCTAGCTTGTCATTACAGCAAGATTTTCAGAGCAGGATATAGTCACTAGAATGAAACATTGTTTTATTAAAGAGTTATTAAAGAGTTGTGTTTAACATACCTAGTTAGATAATGTTATATGTCTGCTGACAGAGTATGAGAAAAATTCTGTCATTAGTCAGTCAAATGGCCTCTTACTGTGAAAGGAGGCATAAAAACTAGCTAAGATGAGCTAATTTGAACAGCTCTGTGATATAAGCATCATAGATTAAACAGCATAGCTTACGACTTAGCTGAAGCAATAATAAGGTAATTATGAATAAAACAACTTCAAATGGTGTTATCATGCACTGGAAGTGTAAACAAGAACAGTTTAGCCTAGTAAACATTAGCAAACTATCAAGAACCAAGATAGCTAGCTAGGCTTTTATTTCCCTAGGACATTGTCACATTATTCAGTAACTTCTATGAATTATTCTGCAACTATAGTGAACCTAATATGAAAGGATTATAGTTATGATAGTGAGGAATTTACATAAGTCTAGACCTGCCAATAGATCCTGAGAGTCTAAAGGGTTAACCATAGCTAATGCTGCTACAATAGCATAGAAGATTCTTAAAAATGGCACCACACAGGGCTCCTTTTCCCAAACAAGGGTCCGAAGTTGTCTATAATAGACACCCTGCTGATACGGAACAATTAAAACAACTCATTAAAGGTGCGTTAAAGTCTTTTCACTTGTCTTAAAGTACTCTTACATTCCGGAGAAGTCCATTAACCTTAATCTGTCAGCACAAAGTCATCATCATCTTTTTAGAAGAATAAAGCAAAAAAACAGCCATAACTTGTAAGAGCATGTATGGCACAGAGAGAGAGAGAGAGAGAGAGAGAGAGAGGGCTGAAGAGTTTTTGTCAGACAGCTTGAATAAAGAGGGTGATAGCAAGCTCTCCTTTTCATTCCACATTTCCTAAACGCAGCACTTCCCTCTGATAAAGTAGTGGAGCCGTGGCCAGAGACGATGACAGTCATTGTTGGCGCTTTTGTCAGCATTTCTTTTAGCGTTCAGAGAGCTGAGGCTTTCCGTGATGGGGTTATACCACCATAACAACACTGGCTGGGTCATACACACGAGATGGACTATGTGTGTGAATGTGTGTGTATGTAAATATGTCTGGACGTGTGGAAAAGGGGTGTTCCTATCTACATTGTTTCCCCAAAGTGTCAGCACCTATTTGCATAATTACCCCCTTCACACCCTCTTTATGAGCAACAAGGGCGAGCGAGGCGAGAGAGATACGCAAACAAAACCCGGAGTGATGAGGGAACAATGGTGGCCTTGAAGGGTCATTTGCTTTTCTTTGAATACATTTTCCCCTAATTGTAATTTCTGTCAAAGGGAATACAAGGCACTGGCTGCATGCACCTGTGCAAATTAGGCCAGGGCCAAAATGGAGGACGTCTTGAAGAAACTTAAAGACAGCTGCTTGATTTAACATTAAATCACCTTAACTTTTTGTACCAGACATCCAATCAAGCTTGTAAAAATGGTCTTTGATATTCAAAGAATTAGTTCTAAGTATTTAACTGATGAGTTCTCAAATCTGATTGGTCAGAAGATTGACTATTTTTCTAGAATAGCAGTTCTAATACGTAACAGCTTACACAGGGACTTGTATAGCTGATGATTGATCTAAACTGATGGTACATTTTTTGTGAAAAGACATTTATTTAACATTTATGGAAGGAGTCTCCAGTGTCACATGTTATATAATATGTATAAACCATGTGCTGTTATTGGAAAATAATCAACTTTGGAGTATAGCAGTAAATTCAGTTCATGCAGGGCCGCATCACACCACCCTGTTGTTGATTATTTTCCTATATATATGTATATGTATATATAAATATATGTGTGTGTGTGTGTGTGTGTGTGTGTGTATATAGATATATAGATATAACGTATTTCAGTGCTAGAACACTATTAGCTTGCTTGGTGTATAAAACAGATCAGTCTTCCATATGTGTGACACTTCAGTCTAGATAATTGGCAAACATTTATATCCTGATGGAGATGGGCTATGATGGAGTTCTGGGCGTTTCGGGCCAGGTGTGCCTGTGTGGGCTGCCATCGGGCCGAGGTGTAGATGAAGGGGTGGATGATGGATGGGGTTGATAGCGGGAGAGGCGCAGTGCGGGGTTGCGTTATCTGTCCTGCAGCCGGCCGGCCTGTCAGTGTGATGTGTGTGCTGTCGCTGCATGCTTTATGGTCCTCTTCCTGTCTGTCTTGCATCTCGGAGTGGCACATGCACCACTAAAACATGCTCTGACACCACCTCCTCTCCTCAGGTACCTTCTCCTGTTCTATATTCTTCTGGTCTGATCTTTCCTTCCCTTTATTCTCCTGTCTTTTTCTGTTTGTCTTACCAAATTTATGCTGCCAGTTTACCAGCCTGCTGTATGTGTTAAGGTGAATAACAGCCACGGGTCGTCCAAAACAGTAACCGATCAAGTCTAGTTTAAAGATGTAAAATAGAAGGAAAGGCAAACCAGCTGCCTGTAGCCCCATAAGCTGAATAATGCTAATTAACGAATCGTACATTTATCAGACTTTGTGCGTATGATTGCTCTTTTTAATCACTGTTTTTTGCCCTTCGAGTTTTTTTTTTTACACTCCAGACTCGAGCAGTTCTTATCTACTCAGAAACTCTTTTACAGCCATTCAGTTAGTCTGCGACTGCGACTTTCCTTCACGTCGTAATCTAAATTGCCTCATTATGAGGACATAAGACACCTGCACCTTTCTGACAACAGGTGGACATGATATTGACCTTGTGGGCTGCCTAATGTTGATTATGTGGGCGAGAATTTGCTAAAGTTTCAGTATCATGTAGTCTTATACAATAATACAATGAAAAAATGTACAAAAGACAAAGATTAAGGCTGGGTCAGAATTTCTGGGTTAAATATGCAAGGACAAAAAGGTTTTCAATACAGGATTTCAAATATTTAAAACATTTTCTTGTAGTTACAAGCATGTATATATTGTAATTAGCATTTTACCCTTTGTTCATGCCTTGGTACATTGTAAGTACAGTTTTTTTACACTGTAATAATGGTACAGTAATATAAAGTTTTGTAACATGAATGTATTACATGGCTTTATACTAGATATTGGGATGTTCCATGTACATTTATTTGCTTAATTTACTATACACTTAGATGTTCATTACAATAGATAATTGTCCAAAAATATATATAGCATGGGATCATGTTGAGAAATCACCCAGAAAATAAGTGTGTACATTTTTTAAAACTTTTTTCATGTTATTACTCTTTGTAAACTTTGTTCTCTGTTTAGTTGTATTGTAAGTACTTGAATTCGATTTAAAATACAACTGAAGATTTGTTTTCGAATGTATACAATTTCATTCCCTTTATATCTTATTTCTATCTTTTATATTCATTTTTTTCATACACTTATTTTTATATTAAAAAACTCTACAAATTCAGTGTGGTTGGATTTTGTTTGACGTCAGATAAATGAAACTGTAAGAAAGGGTACACACAAGAACCCTGACTACTCTCCATTTTGTGAACGTGCAGGGTTTTTTGCACTCTTTTACACATTGGATTATTTTTATAGACGTCACATACAATTTGTTCCACTTATTTTCTCCTGCGAGTTTTCTACGCCTGCATCATGGCGGTGTGTTCTCCTGCTGTCCTTTAGAACAACGTTCACCTGTTCAAGCTTTATTAGAATGATTGATTGGGGTTTGTGAAATGTACCTGTCAGTCTGATCGATCTCCTCTCCTATGGGCTGTCCTGTGCTGCCTGGTGGGCTTTTTTGATGAATGGAGGTGACGGACTGTGACAGACTTTTAGTTATGGCGTCTTTGATTTTACCCACCTCTCTCTCCTCCTGTGCTTTTCTTTTCCATCTCACCTTTACTCAATCTCTCTGTCTATCTACTCCATCTCTCTCTCTTTGGCTCGTGCAGATACTCAGCTGTTAACTTGTGTATTGAACATAGTGTGCTGCAGCTTCCTGTGATTGTTCGTCACTGATTTAGATAGTGTGTCCTAGTGAAAGTGTGTATGAGCATAACTCTCTGTGTTTGTGTATAACAAATGCTTTGTTGCTTCATATATGATGTTCATGTGACCTCATTCTAGCAATCATCCAAATCCTTAACGCAAGCCATATAACGCAGGGTTTCACTACCATGCACAATTTTACAGTTTCACTATAGTATATTGCACTTTCTTTTTTTCTATGGGGCATCATGATAAGGTTAGTTTATGGTCAACCATAATACTACCACGTTGTTACTATAGTGCTTTATGGTAACTATATTTATTAAATATGAGCCATAGAAATATCAGGGCAGGGATACTCCAGGTCATAGTGCATAGCAATTATAGTAGTAATAAGACTATTACTTTTTATAGTTAATTAAACATGTTTAATTTTCATAAGGGCACCTGATCTATCTTGTGAAGGGCTTAGTAATTAGCTGATGATCTGGATCAGGTGAACTGGGAGTTAGAAAATTGTGCAGTGTGTTGGGTCCTGAGGACTCGAGTTAAAACACTCTGATATAAATCAGCTCTGAGCACTCTCTCTCACTTTCTCTTTAACGTGAAATCAGACTGATCAGGAATGAATGCAGGCCTGGTATGTAGTCTGCAAGCATTCTCCTGTGTTCATGTTTCGCAGGTTACTCTATCACATGAAGGGCATCATTCTGCATGCGTCTCCATCTCTTCCCTGCTGGCCCTCGCGCCCGTCCCCTCGCCTCTTTCCACTGTCATCTCAGCCTATCAATCAAAAATGTATTAAGTCCAAAGTGGGGCCGATCAAAGACAGAATTCCTCCAAGGACGGTAGATAAGGCCTATCTCATTAATAAGTGCTTTAGCATCAGAGCAGGCCCGCGCCTGCCTCGCTGTCCCTGCTCCTGCCTTTGATATCTAATTATCCCCCTCCCCACCATGCCCCACCCCTTAATGCTTTTGTCCTATCAGCCATGGAGCACGTTTTACTGATGAACTACTGACACGAGGCCCGTGTTTTATACCACGCATTAAACACATGCACCGAAAAAAAACAAGCAAACCTGCTAATTAAAAAAGCAAGGCTGCTAGGTTTGTTATAATTTTCTAACAAAACTAGCTGTTTTCTGTCTTCCATTGCTAAACTTGATCATATAAACTTATTAACAGGTGCACGTTAGTGTTTTTGAGTAGAGACCTAGCAAGAACAAAGCGAAAATAGCCCAAACTCCTGTCCAACAGTACGACAAAAAGAAATCACTGCAGGTAGAAAATTTAGTAATACTTTATTTGTACAGTCAATAAGCCACTGTGAAGAGCAAGTCTGTCTACTGATTCTACACATCATCAGATATGTTTCTATCTTTCAACTACATGTCCATATTCTCCCTGTTGATTTATTATCAAAACAGTACGATTGGACTGAATTTGAAATAGTTACAGCACAAGGAATAAGTTGATGGTCTTAGTGATCATGACACTATTATCTGTTTTCTGTTTTAGGCAGAAAATCCCAAATTTGGTCAAAACAGCTTCATCGTATAAGGCATGTTCATGTATTATAAATATAAATTATATCTATGGATATGTATTGTTTTATGAGCTTCTCTGATTTCCAGAGTCACCTTAGTGTTAAAGGTTCAACTAAAATTATTTGTTGACAATAAATGTTTTGTAAAAATGGCCTCAGAACACCCAGAAAACTTGACTTGCAACCAAAAGTTACTATTATAATAGAGCTATAGTAAATTCTTTGGTAAATTGTTGGCTAGATTTGACAGCCTTCGTATGGAGTGTGTGTGTGTGTGTGTGTGTGCTCGTAGATAAGTGATGGAGCACCATGTGAGGGAGCCAGTAACTTGGAACACTTTGTTATACTCAGGTTATTCAGGAAATCGAGTCAAATGGATGAAGGTTTGTGTTTAATTTTTTTTTTTTTTTTGATAGTATTAGAATAGCTTTTCTGCAATGGACTGGCATCCCATCCAGGGTGTATTCCCAACACCCGCCCAGTGTTACCAGGATAAGATCCACTGCAGCCCTGACAAGGATAAAGCGATTACTG
Source organism: Pangasianodon gigas (assembly GCA_022758105.1). NCBI lineage: Eukaryota > Metazoa > Chordata > Actinopteri > Siluriformes > Pangasiidae > Pangasianodon > Pangasianodon gigas. The sequence continues at coordinate 4,220,437 of CM040473.1, read as the reverse complement.
AAAGTGAGTGAGCATGTTTTGGTTTTGGTTAAAAAAAAAGATAATTTTAACACAAGAACATAGGGATTAATCCATTTGCCAGTTCAGTAGTCCAGAGTGTATCAAATGCACTCATTTACAAATGCGTTGCACATACTGACAGCTTTACTAATGGATCATTTTGACTCTAATTGGACAAATGGCCTGCAGTGGACACTGAGGGAACCTGAGTATAGTGTCTTAATGTGTTTATATGCAGACAGGACAGGTAGCGAGTTTTTAGAGCAGAACCTCCAAACACTGGGGAGAAGATGGACAAGAAATGAGACGGAGGGAAAAGGCGATTGGAGGAACTGGACAAAAGAAAATGGAGAGGAATGAAATGGTGCGAAACAGAGAGACAAGAAATCAGAGAAAGGGTAATAGGAGCAAACTGTTCTTTTTTTTCTCTCCCTCCTCTCTCTCTTACTGTCTCGCTCCTTGGTTTTCAGTAAGAGAACCTGTGAGAGATAAGACTAAAAGGACAGTCAGTCTGTTAGGAACAATTCTCTCACTGTCCCCCTCTCACTCCGTCTCGCACTCACTCTCGCTCTATACCTGTGAGCCTCTCTCTTTTTCTCTGTCTCTCTTTTTTTGGTCTCATCCCTTTCTTTCTTTCTTTCTGCTGCTGTTCATTCTGCCTAATGGCAGCACTCAGATTTCTGTTGATGCCTGCCTCGATACACAGCCCTTTCAGGACTCTGTGCAGCTGCTGGCTTCTAGTGCAGTCTGCCTGCTGGTTCTCCTGCATGCAACTGCACATTTTACAATAAAACACTGCAGGTTACATACAGTGTACACTCACCAGCCACTTTAATAGGAACACCCGTATCCCTGCTCGTTCATGCAAATATCCAATCAGCCAATCATGCGTCAGCAGTGCGATGCATAAAATCATGCAGATGCAGGTCAAGATCTTCAGTTAATATTCAGTGTGGCATGGCTGTTAGTGCCAGACTGGTTTGAGCTGACAGGAAGGCTATGGCAACACAAATAATCACTCTGTACAACCATGCTGAGCAGAAAAGCATCTCAGAATGCACAACACACTAAATCTTGAGGCAGATTAGCTACAGCGGTAGAAGACCACATCAGCTTCCACTCCTGTAAGCCGAGAACCAGAATCCGAGCCTACAGTTGGCACAGACTCACAAACTGGGCAGTCGAGGACTGAAAAAACATCGCCTAGTCTTTTTCCAGTTCCTATTAAAGTGGCTGGTGATTGTATATGCTATATGCAAGGGATAATAATAGGAAAATAATCAGTGATGACAATTTACTGTTACCAAACAGAGGGTGACTATTTTACAATAACAGCGTGTCCCAAAGTATTTTATTCCTCTTACAACATGGCAATCTGCCAATTACAGTTTTTTTTTATTAATTAAAGAACGACACATTGTACTTTTTATATGTTATAGTTACATTTAATGTTGTGAAATAAGTTAGTTCCTCACGCACATTATAACAGCTATAAAAAGTTACCAAAGAAGTTCCTTATATAATATAAACTTTGAAGTGAAGTGAAGTGACTTGTGGCCAAGTATGGTGACCCATACTTTTTTTTTTTTTGGATGTACTATTTGGTTTAGAGGGCTTTACAATTTACCATTTCTCACTAAAATGACAAGCTGTGTTTTTTTGTTTTTTTTTCCCTTATTAACTTCAAGAGAGAGAAAAAAGAGAGGCTGGTGAGGGAACGACTGTTTTTAGCTTCTATAACATGCTATAAGTGAGAACAGAAACTAACTTGTTTTGTGGATGTTACTCAAGATTAAATGAAACTATAATGAGATAAAACATATGACGTGTTGTTCTTTAATAAATATAGTTCTAAAATTTGTTCTTTGAGTTTTTATTTTGTGTTTAGAAATACACTATACACTATAAATAGAGTACTGCCCCCTCCTGGTACGGAGATGTATTTGTTTTTTACTCAGACACAGAAGATAAGTGCATATTCCCTCAGCTGTTGTCTTTGCAATGTGTCATTTATTGGCTTGAGGTGTCAGGGTCCTAAGATGTTGCCTAACTATGTGAGGGCTCAGAACAGGCTCTGAAAACATACCCATCAACTAAAACACAAAGTAGACATGCACTATAGTTGAATTGGACATACAGTAATGTATGGACGAATGCTAAGAGCCTTGAATCTGTTGTTCATAGCTTTATATGTTGTGTGTAATATTTTAATATTAAAAAATAAACATATACACATAAAATAAATGCCTGTTTCACAGTATACATGTATGTATAAATATTGTACTTGAAATGAATATAATTGGAGGGGATTAGAACTCTCCGTAGTCACTCAAAGGCCTGCTAAGAAAAATAGACTGTACAAAACAATTTAAAACACATCCCTATTAGCGCACAAAGCCTCAAAAGAGAGATTTAAACACAGCCTTCATCTTCCTTCTTCCTGTTCTGGACATGCCAGAGTCCAAAAGAGGAACTAAAACATGTCTTAAAGGAGGAAAGAAACAAGCATCAGAAGCTCAGGTCACAGGCTTTACAAAGAAAGGAATTTTTAATCCAAATACAGACTCATCTCTTGTACTCCCACTCCTTTCTTCATGAACGGAAATAAAAGAAACAAGGCAAAACTAATTAATTTACTAGAAGAGAAAATTGTCTAATGTTTAGAGGAAAGAGGCAGCGGTGAGAGGATCTGAGGTAGTAAACAGAGAGAGAAAAGACGGCTTAGCATGACTTAGTTTCTCTGTAAATATGCAGTTTAATTAACATATTTTCAAAAACACCTTGACAGAGAAACATAAAAGGTTCCACAGAAATCAGTGAATAAAGTGTGCTGTTGCTGAGAGTAGGACACACACACATCACACACAAACTCGCACAAACTACGATCATGTAGCAGCGCTTCAACATACTGCATCACCCATGCCTTTCATTCTGGCACATTGGCAGTGAGTTTCAACCGTAAATCTGTTAGTAGTTATCTTTCCATCCAAATGTTTATGCAGAAGTCTGAACAACATGCAAAAAAGTACACTTCCTTGAGCACCTATGGTGTACCAGTATCAGGGTCTATATCTATAGTGGTGTATTGTCTCGACATACCACTTAGTGTGGTAGTGTGCAGATTGGGACCACGCCAACCTACGTCTCATTACAACTGGCATGCCACTTCGAATCCATATATACGTTCATGTCTTCTTATGAGTGTTGAGTGTTAACAGCCAATCAGAGAGCTCTTTCTGCATCAGCCTCTGATTTTGAAACATTCAGTTGCCTCTGATTAAGTTGATGAGGGCTGACTAGTGTGGTACCAGGGCTTGACATTAACATCCATCTGCGGAAAACACTATAAATCTAAGTCTGTTTATTTCCTAACCACTTTGGCTGGTCACCTTAGGCCGATTGTATGTGACACAACTTTCAAAAACTCAGAAATAAGAGTTTTGGTTTGGGAGATTGTCTGTTCTGCAAAGAGAACCAGAGGCATAGTGTAAAAAAAAGTAGCTATTACTATATTGTGTCACCAAGAATCATGTCATGTTTGTTTTTATTTTTGCTGTTCCTAACCTATCATTTGGGTATGCCAAATAATTTCTTACAGAAGCTTTATTATTCTGCTTACATTTTGCTCTCGTACTCCCACACAAATAGATTGATTCAGGAATCTGCTGCGCGTGACAGCAGATGAATTAGATTTTCTCTCCGCCTCTCTTTGGCTGTTTCTTAGCGCTGTTTTTAGCTGCAGAGGGGTTCACAAAATGCAATTCATCGTAGAGAAAATCAAGTGTGCTTGGAGCCTAGGTTGTTGCTTTTAAACAATCACATAAAATCGCATAACTGAACTGTTCACACTACACGAGAGACCGCTGCAGGAGCGCGCAACGACGTCGCTGACTTCTGTTTAGTGTGCACTCGGCTTTACAGTAACACTTTAATTTATGGTTTGGTAATAAAATAGTTATAAGCAAGTAATACATAGTTTACTAATTAAAGATTAATAATGAATTAATGATCAATTCATGAATAATTATTGCAAAGAATTTTGAAATACAATGTACACAATCTATATATAGCAAAATTTGGGTATCACGTACAAACCTTACTATAATAAAGGTTTAATTTAATTAATGCTTAGTCATAAAACTTTATAATAATAGAACCAAAAGTTCAAATGAAATCACAAGCCAAAGCACCCTTTGTTCAAATTTATGATTCCCAATATTTTGGAATAGTGTACAAAGAAATTAATAAATGACTTCCCTGACCACTGGTATCATTTTAAGCTTCCTCTGCTCAAAATACTCCTCAGCATCTGGATAATGATCTGAGGAGTCGTTCATGAGCTGGAACAGATCAGGCATTTTGGGAGAAGAGGAAAATCTTAGAACTAGGTTTGAGAATCTCTGGCAACCTTCAACTTTAATTGATGTAGTTAGTAATGTTCACTAATATATTGTGTTACCAAAGCAACTGAATACAAAAACTGTGTCAGTCCATGAACCTAAAAAGTAAAGAGATGCCCAGACTTCTTGTAGCAAATGTTTTTTCTCAGGCATGATATACAATCAGGAATGCAATACTTCTATTCACCAAAGAAACACTGCTGCCCTTTAAATTCCCCTTTAATTTAATATTTGGATGAAAACACATTAAAAGCCGTTGTGCAATTCAAGAGGGGCCGGAATTGAAAAAAGAAGACTACGAATGAACACACTTTACTCTCTGGCAAAATGACCTCTCCTGGCTCAGCCTACTACCATGTGTGTGTGCGTCTGTGTGTGTGTGTTCACTTTTTGCATTTTGACCTTCTCCTTCTTAATTAGATGCATTGCCTCACTAAATAAACAAGCTGTATTGAATGTGGGAGCTACTGAAAACTGAATTACACATATGTAACAATTATATCAATTCAACGTCTCTCTCTGTTTCACCACCCGCGAGCACACACACACACACACACTCACACGAAGTGACCTGCGTTTGCTCCAGGGCCTGAGGGCTTAAATAACTGTCTGGTGCCAGGCTGCTGCACCCAGGGGCTTGTGGGAGATGAGGCAGGGGTCGTTGAAAGGCTGGTGTGTGTGTGTGTGTGTGTGTATGTGTATGTCTTTTCTCTGTCCATCTCTCTTCCTTCATTTACCTGACTCTGGTCATGGGATCTCTATTCAGCTCTAGAGTCAGCAGACTATGAGAGCAAATAGATAGAGCTTGACCTTTGCATCTCTTCCTACTTGGGAGAGCAGCAATCCCAGAATTCCTTTCTGCCGGTTCAGAGAAAACAAAACAGTCCATTTTTTGAACGAGCCTGGGACGAAGTGCACTTTTGGTAATCACATGAGTGTCACTTTTCATTTTAGACCAATAATGGGAGAATATGGAGGTGCTGTCGTGTGTGTGTGTGTGTGTGTGTGTTGCCTCAGGGCAGTCGTCTCTCTGGGCATGTGGGGCTTGGCTTCATGGGTGGCACAGCCTGGATGGAGGGTCTTGGGCTTGGTCTGGTTGTCATTTTGTTACATGGCCAGCCTGTCTGCCTTTTTCCCAGAGATCCCGGGTGAGAGAAGGGTCAAGGGGGTTCTGTCCAGTATGTTTTGGGCACTGTGTGTGTGTGTGTGTGTGTGTGTGTGTGGCAACACCATCCACCGAAACATCTAAAAACAAACAATTTGCTCTCATCAAATAGTGTGCGCTTTGAGCTCTGTGAGAGAGATTGAGACACATCAAAGCATGCATGCAGACTCACACACACACACACTCACACACACACACTGACAAATCCCATTTTCTCTTTACCCAGACCACCTGAAACAGGAAGTGACAAACAACGTTCTTGCTATAATTCATTAACACACAGGTCAATCAAGTAAAAAGGAAGCGATAATTACAGTCACCTCAGGAGTCTCAATAAAAGATCCACAGCGTGCAGACCTGGAGGCATTTCTTATACGTTTGGGGACCTGCGGGGTCAAAGATCGGCGTCGCTTTAAAATTTTCACACTCCCCTTCCACCACACGATTGGCCCTCGCAATCTGCAGCGTTTGCCACAGGCTCCGCTAATTGAGGCAACAGGAAAAGGCCAAACACGTTCAGCGCAATCAGGCAGACAGCGAGCTGATCAGGTGACCAAGGAGAGGAGCGGGCGATGGAGTCCAGTGTAAGGGTCACTGCCAGGTCATCATAACTCGCCCAAAGGCAAAACAGATGGAGGGAAGAATCGGCAGCCCGTCTCTCTTAGCTCTCCTTCAGAGACAGGATTACACTATGTTTAGCCTCATCATAAGGCCCTGTTTCCTTTATACAAAGATGGGCTTCTGGGTTACCTTTAGTGGTATATATTAAAATTCTAAGCCTGGCAGAAAGTTTGTGCATTCATACGTCCAGAAAGAAAATAATATTTTGCACTTAAAGGAACAGTTTGGTGATAAAATGTAATTTACACAGTTTACAATTTGGCTGAAGGTAATGATTTAAGGGACTCATTAAGAGATTGTCAAAAAAGTGCAGTTTTTTAAAGATTTATGATTTATTTTTTCACAACTTTGGACAAAATGTAGCTAAAATAGGTATCAAAAAGGATCACTTTCTTTGTTATAAGTGATTTTGTGTTCCTTCTCTTAGTCAAAGCCACAGAAAGTTAACTTTACAAAGTTGTTCACTGCATGCACTTTTTAAACGCTCCCTCAATGATCCCTTAATATTCAGTATTGCTAATGTATGTTCCTAAAAACCAGCATTATTCAACAAAATATATATGTGAAATACACTTGAATGCAGTTTGCTCTCCGAGTTCTCCAGACATGACTAAATGGAAGTTTGATCTTTTTTGGATTTGTTGTTCATGAGAAATTTAAGAGTGAATGTAGAATGTTGAACATAAACCCAACTACAGTCTTTTAACCAGGTTTTATCTTCAACATTGTGAATGTGAACTTCAAAACAGTTAAGAGATTTCCATCTTTGTTCCTTTTGAAGTATCATTGCTGTAAAGGTTTTTTAAAGGTTTAGATAGTTGTGTGAGGAAAATATTTCAAGTCTTTTAGACCACTTTTCTATAATTGTTTACTGACAATTCTTGTCACGAACAATATGGCCAGCATGTGAATATGGTGCTTTAGGACACAGTGAGACTTGTAGTAATGTACAAACATTTAGGAATGTAATGTTAAGGTGGCGGCCATTTTGGACAACCTGAATTAATTATTCTTTCAGCAGAATCTGGTATCAGTCCACTTCTGGCTTTATCTACTTTTCTACAGCTTAAAGGAGATCATCCAAAATGCATGAAGTGAACGACTTTATAAGATTTATTTTTCATGAATTTAGCATTGAAAAGAAACATTTTCTTTACTACAAGTGATTTTGCATTCCTTCATTTAGCAAACTTTGGTATCATTATATCGCCAAAAAAAAACACGCCTCCTAAAATTTGAAGCCAGAGTTTACAAGAAAGCTGGAAGTTGTGCTTTATTTACTTTGTACTTTTAAATAAAGCTCAAATAGCCTTGATATTTTACACAATCATGTATTTACACAGCTTAATGCTGTAACTTGAAGAAAATCTACTAAATTTGGGGTTAGATGGACTTCCAATACCATATTAGGCTTGTAGCTCTAGTGCAGAACTAAAGAAGCAAACATTAGACACTAAACATGTCTTAGCAGACTGTGTAACTTTGTGGCAAGTCAAAAATGGTGTAAATGGGATATTTCATCAAAGATTTCCTTTAAGTCTATCATAGAATCAGACTGAAAATGCACAGCAACGTGTCAGATGAGTATTGTTCATGCACATGGTGTTTACTCACTGCACTACTCACTGCTTAAAAGAGCTTTCGATTTGAACCTGAGTTCTCAAATAGGCTTGAAATGGCAGGCTGTACCCGTCTCCGTCTAATTGAATCAGCATCCTGTGCAGCATTTTCCCAGCGTGGAACAGCGCTCCTGTCGTCTGTCTGTCTGCTCTCTCTTTTACTCTTATACTTTCTATATTTGAGTTTTTTTTGTTTGCTTGTTTTTTTCCCCTCAGCTTATCGCACCATCTGGAATTCAGCTCCATGAGTCTGATAAACATGGGGCACCAGTACGTCTCTCTCTCTCTCTCTCCTTCTCTCTCTCTCTCTCTCTAGACATAATTGTGATTTAACACAAGCATGACAGTACGGGACTTCCAGCAAAAAAAAAAAAAAAATTACCCAAACAAACAAACAAGGAAGATAAGTCTGAAATATGTAAAGTATCTTATCTTAACATGTAAAATGGCAAGAATGTTGTTTCTTGTTGCAACAAGAACACAGCTCGTACCTGAGAGACATATCTCTGTCCTCAGCTAAACCGTGATGCCCTTATAACCTTTTCTCACTAAGGTCAGCACTTGTGTAGTAATAAGGGTAATAATTACATAAAGTACATTATGCGTTGTAACTCGAATACAGTCTTGCTACTGATTAGTGATACTGATTTAATGCCTCCCTATTGTGTGTTAATGAACAGATAATGACACTGAGACAGTTCTGACAATGCGCAGGACAGTTTTCAATTGTTTGGTTTTCTTTCACTCAAAAATAAAAATCTTTACGTTTTTCATGTTTTTCATGTGTGAAAAATCCAAGTGTAAAATTGACACGTGAATGAGGTGATTACTTATCTAGCTTTGTTTTGTGAAAGCTAGCTCTTTGTGTCATCAGAGATGTTAGCATGTAAGTTGAAAAGGGGGAAATTTTAAGAAAAAGGTCAAATCATTTACAATAAAGAACTTTATGGTAATGATAATTAGAATTGTTCCCGGTTTTTATTTTTTCATTTTATGCTTTTTTTTAATTTAAAAATCCACCATCCACCTGAGTTTTCGCAATTACTAACATTGTTACAGCCTTCTGTATTCTCCCTGATTGATTCTCCAATGACTGATTAAATCATTAACTGTGATTGTTTTTAACAATGCTATATTGCACAAGCTTAAGCTGACGTGAGAGATTAAGGATAGCCGGTTTTGTTGATTTGTGTCTCCTTGGCGAAAGGTGTGCTAATTTCTCTTCAGTGTTTATGGTGTGATCTGAAAGACAGACTTCTTTTTCATTTGTGATGCTTTCTCACACTTTTATTTTCATACTTAAGTAAAGTAAATTTAAAAGATCATAGTTTTGTACTTGCACTCAACGTCTTGACTGAAGATCTGAAAATAAGGAGGAATAGAGTGTGATTGAGAGATAAGTCTGATTTTAGGGGTTTAAAAAGGAGAAAACTCTAAAAGAGACAAAAAGGGAGAGTGAAAGAGAGAAAGAAATAGAGAGGTCTTGGCTATAAGAGCTTACAGATGAAGGAAAAGAAAAAGAGAGGCAGAGATAAAGGCCAGGCAGCCATGTGGGTGATTCCAGCCTCGCTCAGGTGTGTCCAACTAGCAGCACTGAGAGACAGACAGGCGGGCAGACTGGCGTCGACGGCCACACGCGTGTCCTGCCACGCCACACGCCAAGAGCCCGCATACCATCGCGCCCACACGCGGGCACAATGAGCGCTCAGTCCTGCATCACGCATCGCCGGCAGCAGCAATGCCAAAAATTCCAACACAAAGGTAGAGCTGATGTGTGAGCCGGAGGGGGTGAAGGGTGATGCACTAATCACTGCACAGTTCACACAACCACCATACATACACACATACCATACACGTGACCTTGAGCTGGTTTACATCAGATAATAGTTACATGTGTATAGAACGTCCTGGTGACACTTTTCAATAAATAGGATTTGAAGGATTTGTTCCACATGTCGGCCTTCGTGTAACTGAAGCTGAATGAACGACATTTTGTTATTGCTCTTCTTCTGCATATTAACCGTCAGTTGAAACTAGTTTGAGCTCAAAAAAAGATTGTTAAAAGCAGCAATGTGACTGAGAGAGTCCAAGAAGGATAAAACGATTTGGAGCAGAAATCTAATGATCATGTTCATGTATAAATTGTGTCCTATAAGGAAAAACAGAGAAAAAAATTAATGAATAAATTAAAACTTCTACAAAAGGAATTACCAGGATGTGAGTTTTATATATAGTATAATTGTATAATTTTATAATATAAATTTATTCACAGCAAGCCTATAATTCAGACATTTAACGATTATGCACATATAAAAATGTGTTTTATAATGAAAAGCTGAAAAATAACTAAATCATTAAAAACATTACTAAAGCAATGACAGGATGTCGGGTTTATAATATAAGCACATATACGCAAACATTCCTGCAATGTCCTATTTAAATTAGGGCTTTTGTATTTTATTTTATTTTATTTTTTATTGTATTTTTAATATCTCTATGTAACAGTTTCTGTGGCAAAGTTCAGGAATTAGTGTTGTTTTTCTTTCTTTCTTTTTTTTTTTTTTTTTGACTTTTTGACTTTTGACTTTTTTGAATTTAACTATTTGCTGCACTTGGTGCCTTTCTATAGCTACAGCTTTCACCAAGTTGTACTTTAGGTTGTAGATAAAATGTGAAAAATGTTTATAGAAAGAGGCCAAGCAGAATCAAATTCATCTTATTTATTAAGTCTTAATAAATGAGACGTAAATTTCCAGCATCATGTAATGTTCACATAATA
>CM040473.1:4185026-4205026 GCA_022758105.1 Pangasianodon gigas | reverse complement strand
CTATCCAAATAAGACCTGCTCATCGGTAGTCCTATGGTGGTCCATTTCCACTGATGGGTGGGGTAGAGGGAGGCGAATAAGTTGTGCAGAGCAACAGATGGGATACTGTTGTCAGTTGTCAGTAGCTTCAACCAGATTAAAGAACACTATAAGAAAAAAAGCTAAACTCTAAAGGCTTCTTTGATTTTTCTCTTTGAAGAAATCCTTAAGGGTTTTTGCTTTTGAAAAATTTGGACACCATAAAACACTCTTTGGTTTGAAAAAGGCAGTATATTATTATTATGATGATGATTATTTGAGAGAGGCCTACATGTAAAACCACTTTAGAAACCTAAGAACTCTTAACTGTCCAAAAAACCCCTGAAAACCCCTTTTTCTAAAAGTGTACTGTAGCCATACAGGCTCCTTTGGATATTATAGCCTTTTATGAATTATTTTTTTCTACGTTTTTTCCTAATAACATATTTTTGTTTAATACTTTTCTGTTTGACAGTACAAACAACAAGTTTACCACAAAATATAAAGAAACCTTGATCGAAATATTGCTCAAGTTGTTGGACAGTAATATATTACATATTTGTTTTGTGTAAAGGTGAAATCTGTTGACTGAGTAAGAGAGACAGTGAGAGGAAGAGAACAGGAGAAGAAAAATAACCGAGGCTGAAATGTAAATTGAAGTTTTATTTGCTTGTTTCTGGGTTTGCCAAAATATCCCATGGATGTACAGAGAAATAAAGCGGAATGGGCGGCTCGCTGTCAGGTTGAAGAATTTGGATATTTGAGAGGTTTTCCTTATTTATGCCATTAAATACTTTTCTTCTGAACATGACTTCATAGATGACTTCAGTCCTGTTAAAGAGGGAGGAGTGTGCAAAGAAAAACACACACACACACACACACCAGCCAGGCTGAGATCAAGCCAGAATGCCATAGTTGCACAACCTACACAGGCAGACCCATTGATTTCGACCCACTCCTTCTCGGAAGCTGTATACAGAGTGAAACGGCCAGGAATTAAATCTTTTTTTGATAAATAAGCAGACCTGTTGAAGTTTTTCTAGCAAACCAAAAAAAAAAAAAAACAAATTCTGTTCTGGGTGTGTATGCATCCTCACGAGTCAGTGATTACCTGAACATAACAAAACAGCCTCTGTTCGTAAAGCAGGAAATAGGAAATCAGTGGCCAAGTCTGAGGTATCTTTGTTGGTCTCTCAGCCATGCATTTAGATTATTATGGCGTCTAACTTTCAAACATTACAGCAGCTGATATCAAAACACCCTCAGGATGTCTGGATTAAACCAGCATCAATCAAGAACTAAAACCGATTTGTTCCAATTATGATGCAGTTCATTAAATCAATAGTTCAACTTCCTCAAATGTTGCCGATCAGTTACTTTTAGCTAAATTTGCTTATAGCATCCAGGTGTTTAACATTGTGCAAATTGCATCACAAACCACATCGAGTTCTTCAGTACCTTAAACCAAAAACATTAAATGTAGTTTTATACACCATATGACAATAATGTCTATAAAATGGACATGAGAACATCACGGTGATTAAAACAGTAGTAATGGCCATGTTGAAGCTAGTATCAGACTCAGGTGGAAGGCGTGGCCTAATGTTTGAAGATACAAATTGTACATTAGAAGTGATTCAGATGATAATATACATCAGCGGCTGGTATAAATAGGCTAACAGGGATAAGTCCTCCATCGTTCAAAGACAAAAAGATGGTGATGTTTCATTATTGGTACCATCGTCAGATATTTAGCTGTTAACAATGTCTTAAGGCAGATTATTTTGGAGCACAACAGCACCACCTGTGGTCATAAGAAAAACACACAGAATGGTATGAGGAAGCAAGAAGTAAGGCTGGGGCTGATTTCTTTCTAACCCAGATTGTAGATTCATGCAGCCTTCATGCAGTGTCAGGTGATTACACAAACTGCATGCCCCTTAGATTTGATCTCCATTTGGGCTGATATTTTTCAGCCGTAACACGTAACATGTCATCAGCAGTGATCGAGAAGACACGTGAAATACAGTTGTGGGTGCAGTGAATCAATACAAGGTGGATTATTTACTCTATCATCCTTTATTTCCAAAATGCCTTTAGAGGAGAAACTAAAAGTAGACAGAGTAAACACATCTTGTCCAATCAAAGTGACACGAAAGAACACACACCAGAACCGTGAGTTTAATGGTTTTTGGTTTGGAGGAAAGAGGTACAACTTTTCTGTTTACTGTGTTTGGTATTCAGAGGAAACACGGCATGAAGCCAGTTGAACATTACAGATTAAAACATTAGCAATCATGAATGCAGCTGCTTGTCAGCCTTTAAGTGTGTGTGCATGTGTGTGTGTGTGTGTGTGTGTGTGTGTGTGTGTGCGTGTGTGTATATGTGTGTGTCTGTGTGTAATAGTTTATACATTGTAATATAATTCATTGCTCAACCCTAAGAGTTTCATTTGTCAAGCTATTGATAGATTGTTAGATTTTCGCCTCAAATCTAACGTCACTGGTAATATAGTTCCTGTTCAATACCAATTTATTCTGATATTTTATAAAACTTTTATATGCAAATGCTACATTTAAAGAAAAAAAGTTGAAAAGTACAAAAAGTTGTTTTCCTATCAGAAAGTGCTCCATACTACAACCTTTTTAGGTATACAAAGAAGAACCTTTCTTGCAAGACTGCAAACCCCAAAAATGTTTTGGCTGATCAACAACACTTGGCAAATGGGGGGAATATGTAAATTTCTTGTCCCCCTGCCACCCTCTACTTTTTGCTTTAAGAACATTGACAACATTAGGCCCTAATCTTAATGTTGTGTCCATCTGAAATGATCAAGAAGGCTTTCAGGAATGATTGCTTTACAAAGCCAAGTAGACACTTCAGATACAGAGGTATTAGTCTACAAGTTCCACTGGCAAAACTCCTGCACATGAAACACTGCCTTATTCATCACACTCTCTCACCCTCCCTCTTGCACTCACACACAAACACACTCATTTAAAAGCTCCTGCAGTCAGGACTAAACTCAGAGCTCAGGATTCATCATGTCTGCAGTGTGGATTGGTCTGCTGGCCTGTGTGTGTGTTTGTCTGCGTGTTACAGCACAAGCGCAGGGCTTGACGGGTATTCCAATGCTTTCTCATCATGATGATGATGATGATCAGACAGAGGAAGAGGTAAGATTTCATTTGCAGGTAAGGGACTACTAAAGAGTTGAAAGCTCTGTGTGTGTGTGTGTGTGTGTGTGTGTGTAAAGACTTGTAAAGATACCTAGCAGCAAAGATGGAGCCTCAGATCTTAATAAGTAAATCAAGATGAACCGTGTGTGCAAAGCTTAATCGGGAATACACTTAAAAATACAAAATAGATTTAATTTTAAGAACAACTAGGCAAATACTGAAATACTGTATGCATCCTAAATCCTAACAGCAGTTCCTGGTTTTAGTATTTATACTTCTTTTATAGTTATTGAGGTTCAGATTAACCCCTTTCATTTCAGGTGACCAGGCAATGAGACTAAAAACTAAATAATAATTTTTTATTATTTATTTTACTAAATAAATATTTTTAAATATTAACTGACTCTTCATTTTGATCACTCTTTTAATATTATCTTCAAATTATGAAAATTTGATGCTTGAGTCCATAATTTGATGCATCATGTGGCATGTTGTTTGGATACAGCATGAGAAAGAATATATGGAATGATTCAGTTTGGTCATTTTGTGAAAATTATTTCTCATATCCTCAAACATAAATCTACTAATCCAGAATCTACAATAATTTAATTTTTGTATAATTAAATTTGCATAATATTGGCTTTAATATAGTTTGTGCCTTTTTTAGACATGCTAGTTGTTCCAGTCTATTACGTATTTATTGTTTATTTTTTTAGTGAATTATAGGACAGAAAAAAATGCACATGTACTGAGTCAAGACAAGCTGTGTCTTTTTTCATTCAAAAGTTGTTCATTTTACAGCAAAAAAAAGCATTTACATATTCAAATTTCTAATTTTTTTACTCTTACTTCTCTTAATGTTGTTTACAGCAAAAATGTGCATGTTACAAGTTACATGTTTAAGTGAATAATGGTGTACAAAAACACAATAAAAGTACAATTTAATTTCAATGGCATATTCTTAAGGAGCCATATATAGAAATGTATATAATATTAAATACATAAATATGGAAAGCAGTAAAAAAAAAAAAACTCCAGACACTGAAATAAATCATCTATTCTGCCAACTAATCAAATAATAACATATTTATTTCCTTTCTATTCACACAGAAGCCAAACTTAAGGAGTCATGAGGTAAGAAATTGTCAGCTGCCTTTGCATTTTTGCCTGCTTATGAAAACTAGGAAATATTCATTAGATCTCACCCAGACAAATCACAGTAATCAAAAACATTTCTCTACTGGACATATTAGCCCATTAATTGGATAATACAGTGTATATCATTGTCATTCAACACCAAAAATTCTTATTATTTCCTGCTTTAGTTGTTTAATTAGCTAATATTGTTACACAAAATGTGGCTAAAATTTGTTTAATCTTAGATCGAGATGCAGAATGTGAAGATAGACTGCAAGGTGGCGTCTCGATTTGCCCACACAGTCATGACGTCCACGGCTCTGAACAAGGCCAACGTCTCACAGGAAGTCTTCTTCGAGGTGGAGTTACCCAAGACGGCCTTCATCACCAACTTCAGCATGTCAGTCGTGTGCTATTTTTTACTGCCCATAAAATCTGCTCCTAATAAATGAATCTGAGTCATAATGAAACTGACTCATGAATCAACAGTAGAGAGCATTGTTTCAAATCCAGTTCTCACAGATGGTCCATGTTTTTTTTTTAAGTTTAAACACTTGTTTGAATATACGCAGATGTTTTTAATGCATAATTAATATTTTGTGCTTTCTGTCTTGTTTATTTGTTTCAGGGAGATCGATGGAAAGACATATGTAGGAGAGGTTAAAGAGAAAGAGAAGGCCAAGAAGGAGTATGAGACAGCTGTGTCCTCTGGGCATACGGCTGGACTCGTCAAGTAAGTCAGAGACAGAATCAGGGTAGTTAGAAAAAAATGACAAGCACACACACATTCCTGACCCATCATGGTTAAGTAAGTGCTAAATATTTGTGTCTGTGTAATTTTTGGTTGTTTTAGAACAAAACGGAATGTGCCTTTTTTATATTTTGACTGCAATAATGTGTCTGTTTTTGCAATTAATCTGTCATTAATCTGGAATGCAGTATTTGTAATGAAATGTCTATAACATTTTATAATTCTTCATAAATATATATACATATACAGTATATATATATATATATATATATATATATATATATATATATATATATATATATATATATACAGTTGCGTTATTATTAGTTATAAAATTTGTGCAGCACATGGCATGTGAATGAATAGGGACACTTGCATTACAACATGATTATCATTAAAGCTTTATGAGACATTATTAGAGTTTATAAAAAAAGAATTCTCACTAGAAATGATGACTAACTTACAAAGAATAGACACAACATTACAAAGAATTGCAATTTCATAGAAATTGTTACCATGCTTATTATTAATAAGCCTCAAAATTTACACAACAGACAAGTCACTGGTTTCAGATTTATAAATGAGTTTCAGAATTAAATGAGTTTGAAATATTGCCATCATGAGTAAATAATTTATAGATCTTTTTCATGGCTAGTATATACAATATGTACTTGAAGACAAGAGCTGGTTTGTGCTTCCAAGTTGCATACTTTTAGATAAAAATAATGAACAAACATTTCCCTGGGATGATTATAGTGTTATGTTGTTGTTGTTGTTGTTTTTTTTCAGAGCTTCAGGCAGAAAGATGGAGAAGTTTTCGGTCTCTGTGAACATTGCAGCCAACAGCAGTGTCACATTCACACTTACGTATGAGGAGCTCCTTCAGCGGCGGTTTGGCAAATATGAGCTCATGATCCGAGTCAAACCCAAGCAGCTGGTCCAGCACTTTGAGGTGGAGTACTAATGTGTATTTCCTTTCTTTCCTTCACTTAAATTCATTTTGGATTCATTAAATTTACACACTCACACCCACAGATTGTTGCTACTGTCTATGAGCCCCAGGGTATTACATTTCTGGACACCAATGTCACATTCATCACCAATGACCTGTTCCCTCTAGTGGAGAAAACAGTCACTGAGAAAAAGGTGAGTCCATTATTTCCTTAAGCACCATTTCAAAGACATTTTGGAAAACCATGCAGTTTGGTAATGTACAGTGGCAAGCTTATGAAACACAGTGATAAGGCATTAAACAGCTGCATGGGCTGCATTGAAAACATCTGAATAAGTCTTTAAGTCAAGTTTAAAGCACTACAAAGACAGAAATACTGAATCTCACAACTAAATATGCATAGTATTGCTGGACAATATAACAATGTAATATCAATATTGTTATAAAATTATGTCACAATATCTCATTTCTGTCACAATATGTCGTTACAAACTCTGGAAGCAGATTTGCCAAAGTTCTTTACTATCTTAAAAAATACATATTTTTTTAAAAGTTTTTTTAAAACTCCTTTTCAGTGTTGTTGTACTTTTTGTAAAATAAACAGTTTTAAAAGGTTTATTTTTTGCTCATAGTTTGTTAGGAAACTTATTTATGATGCTATATACATACTGTATATACATGATACTTATATATCATGATACGTATCATGTATCTAAATGTGGGATATGATATTTTTGTAATATCATCCACCTTTAATGCATAGTGTACATTGCTTTAGCAAAAATGTCTCTAAAATATAACTCCAGTAATAGAAATACTGCAAATATAGGTACAAATCTTGGCAAACAAGATGGCCACACTGGATAGTTTCAGACTAGGGTAGATATTTACAGTAGATATTATTGTACCTTTAAATGAACTAATATCTAATGGCTAATAGAATATTCTAATTAACTTATATTTGGAACTATGATATTGTCCATGGCACAGACAACTCTTTGTGTAGTGTACGCTGTGTATTTCTACATTCTGATATCAGAGATCAGGGTTAAAAAGGAAATATTGTCAACTGATTGCTGGAAACATCCTATTGCATGATCCTCTTTTCCAGGCCTATGTGTCCTTCTCTCCAACTTTGGACCAACAGAGGAAATGCCCAGGCTGTGATGGTACACTGATAGATGGGGATTTCATCATCACATATGATGTCAATCGTGAACAGGATTTGGGTGATATTCAGGTCCAACTTCAGAGGCACTTTTGAAAAACATTTCAGGATCAATCTAATTAGAACTAATTTTCTGGCCCTCTTTCGGTTTCAGATCGTGAACGGATACTTTGTACACTTCTTTGCCCCACATGATTTGCAACAATTGCCAAAGAACGTAGTGTTTGTAATAGATAGGAGTGGCTCCATGGAGGGAAGAAAAATGGCACAGGTAAGTTAACAGATAGTGTTTGGATATACTGTAGAACTCAACAAAGATACAGCATTATTAGCATTTGTTATTGTTATAGAACTACGGACAGTCATTTTGTTGTTGTTGTTGGGTTTTTTTTCGTAGACTCGAGAGGCACTCTTGACCATTCTAGATGACCTATATGAGGAAGACCACTTTGGGCTTGTCATATTTGACAATGAGATTGAAACATGGAGACCAACATTGAGCAAAGCTTCAAAAGAAAATATAAAAGAAGTAAAGAAATATGTCAGAAGTATAACAGCAAAGCACAGTAAGTGTTTGCAAAAGTATGATGAAGGCGCTGGAAGTATATAGCCACCCTAGTTTCATATTTAAAAAAAAACTTTAATGATTTTTTTTAGTTCTTTACATTTGTCATTGTTTGAAAAGATCTCTAAATTGGTTTATGATGGAAAAAAATACCTACCCCAGACTCATCTGTACAAATATTATGCATGCTTACATTTTTAAGTGACAGATATCAATGG
This sequence comes from Pangasianodon gigas, assembly GCA_022758105.1. Taxonomy (NCBI): domain Eukaryota; kingdom Metazoa; phylum Chordata; class Actinopteri; order Siluriformes; family Pangasiidae; genus Pangasianodon; species Pangasianodon gigas. The sequence continues at coordinate 4,197,038 of CM040473.1, read as the reverse complement.
AGCTGTTTTACATGCGGTTGACATGCTGACTACAGCCAAGAGAAACAACTCCCTCCCAGACAACAGCCCCTCCATGATCATCCTTCTGACTGACGGAGACCCAACTGCTGGTACGTCTGGTCCAGAGACTCAATGTTTATTAATGCTACATTGAAAAAACAATTTACATACACACTATATGTGCAAAATATAAGGAATAAAACATGACAGAGCATGCTGTTATAAGAAAATAATCAACCAAGGGGCATCATGACTCAAAGTGGAGGTTCTGTCATCACCCCAAATTTGGCTATATTCCAATAACATTGTTTTATTTCTCTTAAACCACAGCAATTTGCCAGTGATTTTATTTTTTAATTCTTAAAGTATTACACATTGTACTTTTAAAATTACATTTAATGTTGTGGAACATCTGCAAAACTGTTTTCCTTACGTTGTAGCAGCTATAAACCGTCATTTACTCACCTGCCTTTCAAGAGACAGAAAGTGTAAAGTCCTCTGTCCTTAAGACACTGACACTGGAGACTCCTTCTCTAAATGTTAAGTAAATGTCTCTTTAAAGAAAACTTTACCATACCGACAATTACATAGTTTGCTTAGATTATAATTATTTTTTTCTTACATTATGTAGAACATTCGCTACACAACTCCCTGTGAATTAGTTGTTACTATAGAAACAATAACATATTAGAATGAGCACTTGCTGCTGCTTGAGTTGCTGCTAGAGTTGCTGCTAATTAATCAACCCCTTCTGACCAATCCGATTTGAGAATTCAACAGTGCAGCATAGTAAACAATGTTAATGTTGCAGAAATTAACAACGTGAATCTCAGATCAATGCTTGACATTGCTGCAGATCTGGTTGTTTGAAAAACTGTTCCAATCCAAAGCTGCCCTGGAATTAGATGTACAGTGAAACAAGTCAATTCCCACATAGCAAATGAGTGAAAGCAAAATGTTTCCCATTTCCATCTGGCCCACATACCACCACAATGACATGACGGCAATGATGTCATCCAAATCTCACGGCTAGAACACAGCCACTGCTCAACCCTGATAAGACCATATCTCCATTGAGATATGGACCAAGACGTTGGGCTAAAATTGAATTTTTGGCCCACAATACACTTGTCATTGGCATCACTATAACCATATTTGGCCTGATCACTGTTATGTTCTACAACAACACCTAAATATGGTATTTTGTTCCATTCAGGAGAGACAAATCCTTCTGTGATCCAACAAAATGTCCGTAATGCTACTGGCGGAAACATGAGCCTCTTCTGTTTGGGCTTTGGCTATGATGTACACTATGGTTTTCTGGATGTGATGGCCAAACAGAATGACGGTTTGGCTCGGAGAATCTACGAAGCTTCAGATGCTGTGCTGCAGTTGCAGGTAGACAGATTGTTATGTGCTATGTTTAAAAAAAATATTTGTTGGGTGTGAGTTATTATGAGGATGTCAGTTCATTCGAAGAACAGTCAAAGCCAGAAAGCTGACCTTGACTATGAACTGCAATTTCATTTCAAAGGGTTTCTATAAAGAGGTGGCTAGTCCGCTCCTCTTAGAAGTGAATCTGCATTATCCAGACAGCATGGAGAATTCCTTGACTACCAGCCATTTCAGGCAGTTCTTCGGCGGCTCCGAGATTGTAGTCGCTGGCCGACTGAACGACTCTCAAGCGGACACGTTTCTTGTTGAGGTGTCAGCCCAAATGGTGAGAGAATTCTAAATAATTTCGAAAGGAAATGCACATAATCCACATGATTATGGAAGAATGGTGATCGCCCAACATCACAGATGTAAGTGCAATTATTTTTGTTTTAATTTAGCTGGAGAAGCCTTTTGTGGTCCAGGGCCAGGCCCATGCTGAGGAATGGGTTGCCATGTTCCCTGAACAAGAGTACATCTTTGGAGACTTCACTGAGCGTCTCTGGGCATATCTGACCATCCAACAACTCTTAAACAAACAGTAAGTATAATATTTTCCCAATCCAAAGCATTACCATGAGAGAATTTTAACATGTTTTCTTTGTTTATGACAGTGCTTTTGTAATCTAACACTAATGTATATTGCAAGTTTGCATTAAATTATGAATGAATGATAATAATAACAACTTTATGCTCTGATAGAGACAAGTGTACACCTACAGAATGTGAGAATGTCACTGCTGAAGCACTGGACCTCTCGCTAAAATACAACTTCGTCACCCCACTCACATCCATGGTGGTCACTAAGCCAGAAACTAACACAACGTCAGAAGATACTTTAATTGCTGACAAATTGACAGAAGGTATGAATGAAATGTCTCATTACAATAGAATACTCCAGACTATTAAACATTATAAGCCCAAAAAGTGCTATTAAAAAAACAATATTAATTAAAAAAACAAATAGTTCTCCTTCTATTTGTATCTGTATTTGTATCCATTTAAAACACATTACTTGTTCAATCGGAATAATGTATTCATATTCGATTACATACACAATTGACACACACGTTGACTACACAACATGTCTCAACAAGAATCCGTATGAGTGTCACAGTGCTACAGCTAAGTACTGACATCAAGTGTCTCCTCCTTTCATTCACAGACCAACGGATGGACTTTGCAGGACAGGGTAACAGTTTGCTTTCTTAATAGATAATTAAGGTTAATTTGGTCAAATTGTCAAGTTTAACTATCCTCAGAAGCACTACAAAACAACATTTCTACTTCTAGTCTCTGGTCAGATTGGATATGGTACACCTCTATCCATAAGCAGTGCACCTCTACTTGGATACCTCTGTATCCAAATAGAGGTGCACTGCTTATGGATAGAGGTGTACCATATCCAATCTGACCAGAGACTAGAAGTAGAAATGTTGTTTTGTCACTAAGCCAGAAACTAACACAACATCAGAAGATACTTTAATTGCTGACAAATTGACAGAAGGTATGAATGAAATGTCTCATTACAATAGAATACTCCAGACTATTAAACCTTATAAGCCCAAAAGTGCTATTAAAAAAACAATATTAATTAAAAAAACAAATAGTTCTCCTTCTATTTGTATCTGTATTTGTATCCATTTAAAACACTTTACTTGTTCAATCGGAATAATGTATTCATATTCGATTACATACCCAATTGACGCACAAGTCAACTACACATGTCTCAACAAGAATCCGTATGAGTGTCACAGTGCTACAGCTAAGTACTGACATCAAGTGTCTCCTCCTTTCATTCACAGACCAACTGGTGGCCTTTGCAGGACCAGGTAACAGTTTGCTTTCTTAATAGATAATTAAGGTTAATTTGGTCAAATTGTCAAGTTTAACTATCCTCAGAAGCACTACAAAACAACATTTCTACTCCTAGTCTCTGGTCAGATTGGATATGGTACACCTCTATCCATAAGCAGTGCACCTCTACTTGGATACAGAGGTCATATAGGTGAGATAACATGTGATCATAAGGATTAAGATTTGAAGATTTTGTTTAATGACCAAAAATATAAATCAAGTTTATTTTGATAGCTGTAAAAGCTATGGCAGTTGATGGAGATCCGCACTTCATCATTGAGTTGCCAGATCGGAATGATGCGCTGTGCTTCAATACTGATGATAAACCAGGCACCATCTTCAACCTGGTGAAAGATCCAGTCTCAGGTAAATGTGTGCTTTAAGAAGTCTTACCAAGTCTGCCAAAATAGTGATTACTGGACATATGATTTATTCACTGATATTCCCTTTATTATAAATCCACAGGATTGGTGGTAAATGGGCAAACCATTGGAGACAAGAAGGTGGAGCCTGGGAGCAAGCAGCACACCTACTTTGGTCAATTCGGGATTATTCACGAGAAATTTGGTATCAGATTAATGGTGACAACCCAAAAGATCATAGTGTTTGAGCAGGGCAAGCAAGAACAACTTCACTGGTCACAAACATCTAATGTTAAGGATTTGAAGTGAGTGAAATATCCACAGATAGAAGAATTTATTCCATCCACATGATACATTAGCAGAAACATTGACTCTGGTGTTTAAAGCCCTCATAGCCTCACCTTTTCTCCTCTCCAGCATGGACCTTCAGGTAACCAAAGATCAGAGTCTCACAGTGACCCTGAAGGACACGGTGAAGTTTGTTATCATCTTGCACAAAGTGTGGAAGATGCATCCCTACCACCAAGACTACCTGGGCTTTTACATCCTGGACAGCCACCTTCTTTCAGAAAGAGTCCATGGTCTACTTGGTAATTTCACCAAAAACATATTTAATCTTGCATTATATAAAAATAAATTGAGGTTTTTGCAAGTGCAGGCCATGCCCTCAACTAAATGACATGAAGGGTGATTGTACTGTAGAAGTGTAAAAGTGGGGAAAACCTGAGTTCTGGCTGGCTTTTGCTTTGAGCTTAATAGCCACCAGGCCCCCATAAAGACTCCTGGGTAGGCGTTGTTGAACAGTTGGAAGGAAAAGGGGAGTTGATGGGTATGGAAACTTTGTCACTAGTCATGAGAGTGATGGGATTTTATAGGAAGTTAACTAGGAAGATTGTGGAGCTTCATGCTTGGTCTTTCTTGCAAACTTCAGTTATTTAAGAAATCCAATGAAATAAATGCATCAGTCTCAGAAATTGGCTATGAACATTGGAGAAGGTTATAGTGACATTGCCGTGTAGTTGATTTATCGTCACATTGACATCATATTTTAGTGATAATTCAGAAAACCTTGATGATTAAGGGTTCAACAATCAATGCAATAAGCATGAAGAAACTATAAAGTGTGTTCTTTTATATGGATGGCAACACCTCCTGAAAAATGACACTTTCAGGCCCTTCTCTCCTTGTCTGATTAAAAGCAGTGGGGCTGTGATTGGACTGCGATTGCATTTCAGTGTGGCACAACTGCATCGCACTGATGAAAGTGAAATGTAATGCAACAGGGAATTACATTTACTTCTTACACAACTAATTGTTATAAAAGCTATTCCATGATGATTATTTTTTTCACTGACGAGATCTAGCGACATAAAAGCAAAGCAATGAAGGTTTTGCTTTTCAGCATGTAACGTTTTCTGTATATTACTAATGAAAAGCAATACAGTTTGGGTATTTTTTTTTTTTCATGTTTAGGGTATGGTATTTCACATCTCATGCTAACACGGAATCTTCTCCTTAATGGTCAGAGAATATGGGTTGTTCCAGCTGTTAATGTTTTTCTAGCTCTGTTGTTTTGACTAACAGACTTTTATTTTAAAATGACTCTTTTCCTGCATTTCATATTTGTGTGAAAAAAACCAAAACAACATGATAATCACCATAACGAAAGGGATTACTTTATTTATCTTTTTAGTTATCTTTAATGGTGTTTTATATTTTTTTAATGTTGTCTTCTAACAGGACAATTTTTCCATGGTGTAACATTTGAGGTTAGTGATGTCTTTCAAGGGAAAGATCCAGGCAAACCAGATGCCACCATGTTTGTGAAGGGCCACAATCTCACAGTGACCAGGTAAATAAAAAAGCACTCTACCAAAAGAACATATCCCATCACATACTGTATATCTACCTTTATGAACAGGCAAAATCCTTGAAGTGCACAGGTAAGGACTTGGAAGAAAGACATTTGGCTGAATGCGTTGATGTTAATTGTGTGCTGTGTGACTTCAGGGGCTGGCAGAGAGACTTCAGAAACGATGTGAAGAATGGAGAAGATGTGCCCTGTTGGTTTATTCATAATAATGGCACAGGGCTCATCGATGGAGTCCTCGGAGACTATATTGTCTCTGGCCTCTTTACGACTGTCTGAGAGGGAAAAGGGAAAAGAAAATAAAGAAGGGACTACAGAAGACCTGACTGGACTGTAAATGTATTTTATATGTTTTCCCCCTTTTCATTACTGGTCAAAAACACATGAAAGTATGACATTCTCTTTGGAGTAGCAAAAGTACCTTATCATGAACCAGTATAACAGGAATTTTTCTAACAAACACTGAGAGGACTTTGTTATTGACTTTGTACACATTTGCTTGTGATTAAACATTTCTGCGAACTGTCCAGATTAAATTGGTTTTGTGTCTGTTTTATTCGTATAAATTTAGTCAGTCCAACTTATTTTACTCACAATGAATCTACACAGAGTAGTGAAATTGTGTCAAAAAAGGTCATTATGAAAATAGAGAGAACCAAACAATGAAGCAAAATAGAAATTCAGTGATAGCAGAAAGACGAAGTATTCACTTGCATCACTTTATAAAAATAATTATTTACAATAAAATGAACATAGCCACAAAGAGCTCACACATAGTCAAACTGGTAACAAATATAAACCTGGGCAATATGTGCCACTTACTAATACCACTTAAACTAACTAATGCAATATATAGCATGAATTTGTGTGCCAAATTAAACAGAAAACAGACTAATCACTATTGGGCAAGACTGGACTTTGAACTGGTCATTGTGCAAAGAGCACACATGATCAATGACCAGCTACCAAAAGCGCTGATTTATTCCTAGGGTTCCTGCAGAATCTCACATTCAGGACTGAGCACAGGACGCAACATGTCAACAGCGTGGACTGTGCTGCTGATCTGCATCTCTGTTTACTTATGTATACCACTAGGGTCTTATGGAGCATTAGTAGTCTCAAGAGACAATGAGCAACAGGTATGTGAGTCATTTTGAAAATTCTAAATCAAAAAAAGGAAATGTGCAACATCTTAACTATTCAGTGTTCAAGATATTGCACAATTTCTAGGTCACTATTTAAATTGAAGCAAATTTATGATATCGACCATGTTAACTCCTTTGTACAAAAGGTCAGATTTTCTGTGAGTCTTATCCATTCCATTAAAGCATGTGTTCAGATGACACGCCGATGAATTTGATCTAACAAGGATCATCAGGTTTTATACAAACTTGTGGAATCTGTGTCAGCTCGAGTGCACACTGTTATTAAAGCAAAAAAAGGGGATATACCAAATACTAAGAAATTGTGAAATTCATGTAAATATTTCTAACATTCTACGTTTCACTCGAGTTATTGCTGATAATATCATTTGTAATGAAAACCTTTGTGTTAAGAATGCCAAACAGAAGTATTTTCACTAGGGCTCTCAGACTTTTGGATCCCACTGTAGTTAATACTTGTAGTATGGTTCATACTATGAGCTGTAGAGTTTTACAACACTATGACTTGTCTGCTTCTGCAGGAAAGCGACGGCAATGCCAGCAAATTCATAAAGGTACTGTGGTTTTTTTTTCAATGAAATTATAGAAATGCAGTGAATAAATACAAAAAAACATAAACAATAAAAATTTGATTATATGAGGACCAATTTTTTAAAAATAACTACATTAACAAATGTGTGATGTATGTAATAACAGTATATGGCTGCAACATGAATTTTTAAAAGAACCACTTATTACACACTTTGGTAGTAAGACACATTAAATAGTTTTTTAAATAGATTATAATTATTATATTAATTCTCTCTCCCCAATTGCCTCCTAACAGAAACGAAGTGTGAACCCTCCTCAGGTAAGAACAAGAAAGATTTAATCAATATGCCAATTGTTTTCTTGATTAGTTGGTTTAGGGAAATTAGCAAACATACCACAGCTACATCTTTCAATGTACAGACTTCTTTACTCTGCACTGAGTCCAATATTTTAAATAATGTTTGAAATGGAGAGTTTAAAATCTGGAAAGTGTATTCAGCACTCTTTTTATTCGCTCACTCTCAGATAGAGGTACAGAATGTGAAGATAGACTGCAAGGTGGCGTCTCGATTTGCCCACACGATCATGACGTCCACGGCTCTGAACAAGGCCAACGTCTCACAGGAAGTCTTCTTCGAGGTGGAATTACCCAAGACGGCCTTCATCACCAACTTCAGCATGTAAGTCGTGGGCCATTTTTATAGAATGTTATTATTCTTATTTTACAGAATAATTCACATTATGGTTACTCTTTATTTACCATGTCATTATTTTCTTATGTGCACTTTAACATAACATTACAATATTTACATTTCAGGGAGATTGATGGAAAGACATATGTAGGAGACGTTAAAGAGAAAGAAAAGGCCAAGAAGCAGTATGAGGCAGCTGTGTCATCCGGACAGACAGCCGGCCTGGTCAAGTGAGTGACAGAATTGATCATGGATAGAGATATTGTATATGTTTTTTATTGAACAGAGGCTGGAATATTGACATGCACATAATAATAATAATAATAATAATAATAATCAGGGTTGAGGTGGATCTGGAGCTTGTACCAGGAATACTGGGGATAAGGCAGGAACATAACCGACATGGGATGCCAATCACACACTCAATCGCACTTAGGGGCAATTTGGAGTAGCAAATTCAGCTACATACATGTTTTTGGGATGTGGGAAAAAACAGAGTACCCAGAAAAAAACTTGAGTTTGAAGTAGAGCCGTATGAACTTAACTGTGGATGCATTCGTAGCATGCCAAGATCAGATGTGTGTCTTGAACGGTGTGAATGAGTGGAAGAGTTGGGTGTCATCCACATAACAGTAGTAGAAGAAGTCATGTAAATATACAGTATAACATCACCAAAAAAAAGAGTAACAGAAAAGAGTACTGAGCCTTGTGGGGCATCAATGAAAAGTCTGTGAAGAATAAATGTGGAACTGGAAAAAATAAAATGGACGACATCTGACTACTTATGTTATGTCTCTTTTCAAGAGCTTCAGGCAGAAAGATGGAAAAGTTTTCTGTCTCTGTGAACATTGCAGCCAACAGCAATGTCAAATTCACACTTACGTATGAGGAGCTCCTTCAGCGTCGGCTTGGCAAATATGAGCTCATGATCCGAGTCAAACCCAAACAGCTTGTCCAACACTTTGAGGTGCAGTTCATTGCTATCTACATGCTCCCTTTTTTACCATCCCTCATACCCATGAACACAATTTAATTAAAAAAAAAAAAAAACTCATCCATAGATTGTTGCTGACGTCTACGAGCCTCAGGGCATTGCATTTCTGGACGCTTATGGTACATTCATTACTAATGAGCTACTTCCCCTGGTGGAGAAAACAGTCACTGACAAAAAGGTGAGTTAGGAAGTATTTTTTTCTAAAATTACTTTGGATAGTCAGCTACACTGACCAGAAAACAAACCAAACAGACGTTAATGCATGTGAAAGTGCAGAGCTTTATTAACTGAAAATACCATCAGTTCTGAGTCCACAGTCTCTTTGTGTTGAGGCTCCAGCCAGATTTTCTCTCCCTTACCCTTTGACAGGGCTGTAGAGCTCTGTGTCTAAGTCGTCCATGCTTTTCCTATAAGGAGGCACATTTCTCTCTCAGAATGATCTGGAGCTTCCAAACACAGTCTGCATATTTACTTTAACAATTACTGGAGTAATTCTGAGGACAATCAACAAGAATACACTAAAATGCATTTGAAAACAAAATGCATTGTCCTGATCCTGATCACATTATCCTCTTTTTCAGGCCCACACGTCCTTCTCTCCAACTCTGGATCAGCAAAGGAAATGCTCAGACTGTGATGCTACACTGATAGATGGAGATTTCTTCATCAACTATGATGTCAAGCGTGCACAGGATCTTGGTGATATTCAGGTTTGGATTTCTAAAAGCAGTAACATCTCTGAGTTTGTGAATATCAGTATTTCTCTAATAATAATTTCTCCAGTAATATCGCTCTTCTCCTCTGTTTCAGATAGTGAACGGGTATTTTGTACACTTCTTTGCCCCAGCTGATTTGCCTCGATTGCCAAAGAATGTAGTGTTTGTGATAGACAGGAGTGGCTCCATGAGTGGAACAAAAATACAACAGGTACAGTAAGAGAAAACATAGCAATGCTGATTGAGCAGATCCAACATTACTTGCCTTATTCACATTTGACAGACTAAAGACGCACTGCTGACAATTCTCAGCGACTTGCATGAGGAAGATCACTTTGCCCTGGTGACGTTTTCATCAGATTTTGATACATGGAGACCATCGCTAAGAAGAGCCACAGAGGAAAATGTGAAAGAGGCAGAAGCTTTTGTTAAAACCATATTCGCAAATGGCGGCAAGTATCAGCACAACATCTTCTGATCTCTGGGTTTTGTTTTCTTTATGTGGAACTTGTTAAAAATATATGTAAAGTGTAAACATTATAGTTATCCACCCAGAATACAAAATTGCAATGATAAGTAAAGAATAAAACACTTGGGGGCATGCTGTGACCTGACATGAAGCGTTACTAGCCTGACATTGGTTATTTTTCTATGTTACCACATCCTGAATTGTTTTATTTCACCATCTACTACAGGAAGTTAGCACTGATTATATTTTGTTTATTTATTAAAAGGAAACACACACTTTTTATCCATTTATAGTTACATTTACTGCAATGTTGTGGAACATCCACAAAATAGTTAGTTCCTGTTATCGTTTACATGATAACAGGAGCTATCTATATCTTTGAATCTACGCAAAATTAAAATATTTATCAATTCAATGTATTTATTTATTTATTTATTTATTATTTGTTTAGGGACAAATATCAATGACCCTGTTTTGCATGCTGTGGACATGCTGAATACAGCCAAGAAAAACAACATTGTCCCAGATAACAGTGCATCCATGATCATCCTACTGACTGACGGAGACCCAAACGTGGGTATGTCTGTGCTAGTAATGATATTTTTTTGTTATATTGTGTCTCTTGCTAGCATGCAAAATCAATTAAAATAGCAAACTGCCACTTCACAAGAGCGTCAAATAATTAAAAATGATACCATGCTGACTCATCACTAAAGGTGAAAGAGAGAGAGAGAGAAATCTAAGGAAACTATACACACTGATTACATGGTCTTAGTATTTATTATCTGAGATTTAAACTTTTTCTGTTTTTATATTCTCTTAATTGATCAGATTTGATACACTGTTGAGACAAAATCTTTCAGGATTCCACAGCAAAGAGAAGTTTCTTTTAAAAGTCTGATAAAATATCAAAATGTAGTGAACCATTCATTTGTTTAGGTGAATCACGTGAAGACAAAATACAAGAAAATGTCCAGAATGCTATCGGTGGAAACATGACACTCTTTTGCTTGGGCTTTGGCTATGATGTACACTATGGTTTCTTGGATGTTATGGCCAAGGAGAACAATGGTCTGGCTCGGAGAATCTATGAGGCATCAGATGCTGTGCTTCAGCTACAGGTGTGAACCAGAACTATTGTTCATGAATGCATATTGCATTCTTTCAATCACTCCTGGCACTCATTTTTTTTAATGATTGGGGTTTTAATAACTGCTGAAAACAATACCAGCACTATTCTTAATTGCCCTTTATACTGCACTGCTGTTGAATTCTCAATTCTGATTGGTCAGAAGGTATTGATTAATTTCCTATAACATCAGCTCTGACAATAGTTGCAGTTGTACAAAAAAAAAAAAAAACATCATGTGCTTTTCCTAAAAAAAAAAATGTCACGTCACATTACTTTAAAAAATGTGTGTAATTGTTGATCGTGTGAATTTGTCTGTGAGGAGACGTTTATTTAGCATCTATGGAAGGAGTCTCCAGTATCAGCACTGTCAATAACAGTCAAATCAAAAGTCTTCAGGATGGGAGGCTTTCTGCTTTCTCAGTAACATGACAAGCTACATTTTTTTTTGTCTTCTTACGTTCAAGTGAGAGAAAAAGAGAGGCTGCTGAGGGAACCACTGTTCATAGCTGCTGTAACATAAGTGATAACAGGAACATTCCACAATATTAACTATAAATCAATAAAATGGATGACATTTTTTTGGCAAATTGCTCTAGTATAAGAGCAACAACTTTCAGTTGTTAATTATTTTCCTGTAACAGCATGCCCTTAATATTTTATTCATTAAATTTGGGCTTCATAGAGATTTTTATATCAGTAAGCAGTACATAGTGGATTAAGTAAATATATATATATATATATATATATATATATATATATATATATATATATATATATATATATATATATATA
>CM040473.1:4162282-4184926 GCA_022758105.1 Pangasianodon gigas | reverse complement strand
ACTTCTAATTAAATGTCCTTTATTTGACAGGGATTCTATAATGAGGTCGCAAACGTTCTCTTATCAAACGTGGATTTCCATTATCCAGACGACGTGGTAAACTCGGTGACTGACAGCCACTTTAAGCAGCTGTTTAACGGCTCTGAGATTGTCGTGGCAGGTCGACTGAATGACATCGAGATGAACGACTTTCCAATCGAAGTGCTCGCTCAGTCGGTGAGAGACGGCAAATTACTTCACCAGACAATATTGTAGAAAATAGAAATTCATTCATCACAAATTCAACTAGTTGCAAAGTTGAGTTCCACCAAATGAAAGAACAAATTTGGAAAATGGTGCTCTTATGTGATCTTTCTTTCTTTCTGTTTAGTTAGATAACGAGTTTGTGCTAAAAGGCCAGGCCAGTGCTCAGGACTGGAATGTCATCTTCCCTGACCAAGAGTACATCTTTGGGGATTTCACAGAGCGTCTCTGGGCATATCTAACCATCCAGAATCTTTTGGACAAGAAGTTAGTGTGACAATGGGCTTATTTTTTGGATGTGAACAACAGGGATGATGTAGATGTTTTCATAATGTTAATGAATCTGCACCTTTATCACTATTAACATCTCTCTTAGACCTTCAATGAAAGTGTTACAGAAAATAGTTATAATAATTATAGTTATTATAATATTCATTGATTTGTATTCAAATATACAAGAGCCTTAACCCAGAACTAATGGACAGCATCTCCTGACAGAGAAAAGGGTTCGCCTGAGGAGAAGCAAAATGCCACAGCAGAAGCATTGGAGCTCTCTCTGAAATACAACTTCGTCACCCCACTCACCTCCATGGTGGTCACTAAGCCAGAAACTGAAGGAAATCCAGAAGATGCACTTATTGCCGACAAGCTGACAGAGGGTATGATACAAATACACGTTTATCTACATTTTTATTGTCTTTGTCCATTGTCTAATGTCAAAATTAGGGCTCTCCAAAATTCAACAAAACACCACCACTACCAAGTCTTTATATTTTAATGTATTTTAGAATGAATGAAAAGGAGAACATGTAGAACATGACAGGACCATAGCCATAGAGGATCTAAAATTGCACTCACAACCACTTTAGGAACACTGGTACACCTGTTCATTCATGCAATTATTCAATCAGAAAAGCATCTCAGAACACACAACACACTGAACTTTTAGGATGATGAGCTACAACAGCAGAAAAACCACTCCACTCCTGTCACAGGGATTTGAGGCTGCAGTGGGCACAGGCTCAATGAAACTGGATAGATGAAGATTGGAACAAGACCAGGCAAGGTCATATTTTTCCCCATTATGATGGATCTCATTGCTCAGGAGCAGGCCAAGAACTGACAGGTGCTCCAAAAGCTGCTGCAACCAGCTGCCGCTCCAGCTGGCCCGGTCGTGACGCTCACGATGATGTCCTCCATGGATGATCTGGAGGCCTTCGTGGAGCTCTTCAAGCGTGCGGCAGCTGCATGGGGCTGGCCAGAGAAAGAATGGGCGATACACCTCCTCCCCTTGCTGTCAGGGGAAGCCCAGCTTGCCGCACGGCCGCTGCCTCAGCGTGTACAGCTAGAGTTCCAGACTGTGAGGAGGGCGATGCTGCAACAGGTCAGCCGGACTCTGGAGGAACATTGACAAAGCTTCCGAGTCCTCCTGTCGGCAGTGGATGCTGGCTGAGGAGCAGGACACAGAGGGAATTCTCGATCTGGCGGTGCTGGAGCAGTTTGTTGCATGGCTCCCTGGTTTTGGCACCACTGTTTAACCCAGTGTGTGTTAGGGTGGGTGGGAAGGAGGACTCAGGAGACAGGCAGACTTTGAAAGAGCTTCAGGTTTGCTTTATATTTCCCTCTAGCGCTTTTCAGCGTGCTTTTAACACTCAACAGAAAAACTAAAATAAACCACTGTCTCAATATTTCAGGGATTTCGCCTCGCTCAAGTTCATCAACACTTTTAAAGCTCACCCTCTGGTGTGTGTTATGTGCGACCTCTGTCAGCTCGTCCCTCGCTCTCTCTGGTTCACAGTGTTCTCTTTTTTTTTTGCTGAAACAAAGCATACATAAGTAAACTCGCCGTGATCACACACAGGTGAGAATCATCACGTGTTACCTGCCGGCTCAACCTGCCTCCTGTCCGTCTGCAGCTGACGCTTGACCACTCCTCCGTTACCACACACTGATCAGTGCATGAATAGTACATGTTAGATTCAATGAACAATTGCGCATGTTTGACATGTCACATGTTGCTTTACAGATCAACGTCGGGATGTTCCACAAAGTAAGAACTGATCAAAAACTACTTCAGAATATTAAGTATTTCTTACTCTAAACATAAGTAAGTGTCATTTGAAATGGAAAATACAAAGACCCTAATTTTCATTTCCTAACTTTCATATCTTTATGTGATTCTAGTTCCCAGTACTTCATACACTCACAGGACTTACACTTCATCACCTGTAAATTGGGGTAAATGTTTCATTTATTAAGCCTTATATCCAGTAACCTAACAACCAAGCATAAGGTAACCAAATCGTTTTTTTTGTTGTTGTTGTTTTTTTTTTTGTACAACAGTTGATTCGGATCCACACTTCATCATTGAGTTCCCAGACCAAAATGACACACTCTGCTTCAACGTCAATGACAAACCAGGCACCATCTTCAACCTGATCAAAGATCCACTGACAGGTAAGTTGAAATGCGGTTTTCCAAGATTCTCTAAAATCTTTTCCAAGATTCTCTAAAACGACATTTTTCTTAAAGGTATCACGGTAAATGGTCAAACCATCGGAGACAAGAAGATAGACCCTGACAAAACGATGAACACCTACTTTGGGCGCTTTGGAATCATTCATGCTAAGTTTGGCATCAGATTGGTGGTGACTACACAGGACATCTTGGTGTCTGAAAAGGGCAAACTGGCAAAACTCTTCTGGTCTGACAATACCTCCATCAAAGGGCCCAAGTGAGTAAGACAAACACACCAATTCAACGTCCAAGCTGTTTTAGGTCTTGGCTACATAGCTAAATTTAAGTCCAAATTCTCTGAATGCATTAATGTGAATATGTGGACATACTGGAAGCACTGCAACTGGAAAATGGTTTTGAATCTTCCTGTTTTTGTTTTGACAAGATCATAATCAGAATCCAATTTCAACATTCAGGCATTAAGAGCTACTTTATTTATTTAGCTACCATTATTGTTTAGTCAGGATAGTTAGATAGTCAGCTCATTGTCAAAATAAATAGTGCAATCTCCTGGATAAACCACTTAGAGCTAGAAGGTAATAAATCTGAAATTCATTTCTCCTTTCCTCAGCATGGACCTGCAAGTAGCCAAAGACCGCAGTCTTACGGTTACCTTGAGGAACTCGATGAAATTTGTTATTGTTCTACACAAAGTGTGGAAGAACCACCCCTACCACCAGGACTATTTGGGCTTTTACACCCTGGACAGTCACCTGTTTTCACAAAGAGTCCATGGTCTACTTGGTAACTTCCCACCAAAGACATTCATTTTCACATTAAAGGGCAAACAGTATAGCAGGGGTATTTAGCTAAAATTTTTTCTAATATAAACTTCCTCGTTTACAGAGGTCCAATAAGTTAAGCAACAAATATGACTGTTTACTTTTAATGATTAACCATTATAATTAGTATATGGCTATAAATGAGACAGTTCGAAGTGTTCTGTAGTGATACTTCACATCACCGCTGTTGACTAGCACCACTGGATTTTGAACAGATGAGATACCTGTTTCGAATTGTCTAATCGTCTTTACACACTTTGTTTTCACCATTGACCTCATTTGATTTTTTATTCATTCAGTGTTGCCTTCTTACAGGACAGTTTTTCCATGGTGTAACATTTGAAGTTAGCAATGTCTTTCAAGGGGAAGATCCAGACAAACCAGATGCCAACATGTTTGTGAAGGGCCACAATCTCACAGTGACCAGGTAAATTTAAAAAAAAAATCCAAACATATATATATATACTATGATCCCACACAAACATGCAAATATCAATGAAATGTACAGGTAAGGCCTTAAAACTGAATGCATTAATATTAATTGTGTGCTGTGCGACTTCAGGGGCTGGCAGAGAGACTTCAGAAAGGATGTGAAGAAAGGAGAAAATGTGCCTTGTTGGTTCATTCATAACAACGGCACAGGGCTCATCGATGGAGTCATTGGAGACTATATTGTCTCTGGCCTCTTTAAGACCACCTGAGAGAAAAGAAGAGGAGAAGAGAAAAGAAGAAGCGGCTACAATGGATCTGAATAGACTGGAATGAAAAGGGAAACTCATTTTATTATACTCATCCTATTAATTAACTACTGATCAAATGTATCTGAGAGGATACCATTCAGTTTTGGGTAGAAAATGTATCCCAACTCTGTTGACTAGTATCCTCTGAATGTATACAATTGTGTAATTAAACATTTGACAATCCAGTCCAAAACAAACTGCTTGACAATTTATTCCATTTTGTTTGTTTCACTTGGACATTAAATCCTGAGTTTCAGCACGTTACATTCACACTTCCTCTTTTACCCATTGATGCTGACAGGCTTTTAGTTAGCATATTTATCATTCAAAAGCAGCCCTTTCAGTAAACAGTCTCCAAATAGGAAAAAGAAATATAGTGAGATTTGAACCAACAACCTCAAACCTTTTTTTAAAGAGTTTATTCTGACACGCTACAAACCCTGCTCAGGAGTTGGTTAAGTTGGTTAATAATTATAACACATGGTTTTGGCCTGCATTGGTGGCTTCCCAGGGAGGTAAGAAGGTAAACGAGTGTGTCTCAGTGCAACTGTTACGGTCCAAGGCTCTGCTCAGGTGACGTTTTATTTATAAGCACAAGTCTGTGTATAGGTGCTGTACTGTATAAGCTTGGTCATCCACATGCAAAGTACGTCAACATTTGGAAATAAAATATTTGTCAATCCAAATTCCACTTCAGTCATCAAGTTATGCAAACAAAGAAGGAAGCCGCAGGTAATCCTCTCAGTTTAAAAAAAACAACTAACATCAAATAGTCTACAAGCAAAGTGAAACAAAGGCCAGAGAAGGGCTGTATATACACACAGTTACACAAGGAACACCTGGGACTACTAATGACAAGGCAGAATAACTAAAGAGCTATAGGTGAAAAGTCGAAGCCGTGACCAAGACTGGAGGTGGCGTGTAAACCATAACAGGAAATGACACAGAAAGGATGTCTGAGAAATATGACTTATAGCACTCTACTGCAGTACCATTGATCAGTGCATGAGTAGTACATTCAAAGAAGATTCAAAGAAGAATTGTGCATGTTTGACGTGTCACACTTTAATTCACAGATGTTGATTCACAATGTTCTGTAAAGTAAAAACTGCCCAGCAAGTCCATTTAAAAAAAAATACCAAAATCACATATCCTATGATTTCACACAAACATGTAAAAAGTAATTGAAATGTACAGGTAAGGCCTTAGAACTGAATAAGTTCCTATTAATTGTGTGCTGGGTGACTCCAGGGGCTGGCAGAGAGACTTCAGAAAGGATGTGAAGAAAGGAGAAAATGTGTCCTGTTGGTTTATTCATAATAATGGCACAGGGCTCATCGATGGAGTCCTCGGAGATATTATTGTCTCTGGCCTCTTTACAACTGTCTAAGTGTAGTGTGTAGACCCAAAACACATCCATTATTGTTTAGTCAGGACAGTTAGATAGTCAGCTCATTGTCAACATAAACGGTGCAATCTCCTGGATAACCACTTATAGTTAGAAGATAAAAATATCTGAATGGTAAAAATATCACTTCTCCTTTCCTCAGTATGGACCCGCAAGTAACCAAAGACCGCAGTCTTACAGCAACCTTGAGGAACTTGATTAAATTTGTTATTGTTCTACACAAAGTGTGGAAGGTCACCTGATTAGACTGGACTGGACACATTTCTTTCTTTTCCAATTCATTACTGATCAAATATGGCTAAAGGGACACCGTCTTATTTCATGAAGATGACCTTGTTTCCTTTGAATATATACACATTTGCTTAATATTAAACATCTCTGACAACTGTGCAAATCGGTATCAATTCTTGAGCTACAATGCCATAAACACATGCTTACTTACCCACTTAGCTACTGATACTGATGCAAAGCATCAAAAGCAGCCATGATGTTCAGTAAACAGTCACCCAAGGGACAAAGAAACATGGCGTCATTTGAGCCTTCAACAATGTGAGGCAAGAGCTTTCTCACAAAGCCTTGACTCCTCACATGAGGTGTCCTACTTTGAAAAATTTATCCTGACTCCCAACAATGTTGTTCAGGGTTTGACCTAAGGTATGATTTATAGGCCCCATCTTAGGCCTTGGCTGGTGGCTCAGTGAGCAGGTGAGCTGATGAGCTAGTATGTGTGTGTGTGTGTCTGACAGGCAGGGTTTGAGGCTTGGCTCAAGTTACATGGTTGCCTTATATGCATGTCTTTGTGTATAGATGATGAAAAGTAAAAGATAAATCTTTAAAAAAAAACACGTCTATTCGTAGGTGCTGGTGGAGGTAAATATGTATCTGGCAGTCATGGGCCAAGGCTTGCTTGAGGTGTTGCTTTTTTTCCTTATAAACACACAGCGCTGTTTAGAGGTGATGTCAAATAAAAGATAAACCCCTAAAAAAAAGCTCCCTCATCAGCTGGCCCTGGCGGCTCAGTGGGCTGGGGGTGAGGTCTGGGCTGTCCCTGCAAGCACACAGGATCGAGACTGCCTCTGGTGAGCTGAAGGTGCTGGAACCTGGTGGGGCACTAAATCTGGCAAAGTGAGAGAAAGAGAGTGAAAGCCAGTATGTCCCACCTGGGGCTCCTGGAGAGGTGGAAGGAGGGGTTATGCTGCTCTGGGCCATATATAAGGTTTAGGCGTTTATTTTACACATATTACCTTCTGCATCCTTTTATATATATTTTTTGTTTGCTGTGCTATATCAACTATACTGTTTTTGTTGTACTATTTACTTAAGTAACTTTATTCTGCAATTTACAAAGTAAATAAATGTTTACAGATTAACATAACCACCCACTTCTCCCCCCCTCATGCAGGCTCAAGGTTTTATACTTCATCCCCACATGGGTTCAGATGCAGAGTTCCAACACCAGTCTCAAACACTCACTAACTCATTGAGCTACTGACACAGACAGGCGTGATACTTTTTGTAGACATTTATCATTTTCCTGCATTTATTTATAGAAAGAATTAAGTAAGACTTGAACTAGGAACAGCAGGGTGGAAGGTGAGCATGCTCTTAGGATGCCACAGAGCTTTACAAAAACCTGCCTCTTTTTAAAGAGTTTATCCTGAATATGGTTTAAGCGCCACGCCCTTCTTTCAGCCTTGCTCAGGAATTCAGCTGACATGTCATTCAAAAGATGAGCTGCATGGCTAATTTGGTGGCTCAATGGACAGGCAAGGGGAGGTAAGGCATGTGTGGATGACATTCATGCTTCAAGGCTTGGCTGCCGTTAAGGAAAAAAAAAAAAAAAAAATCAAGTCAGGAGTTTTCTTTATAAGCACACGCACAGTTGTGTCAGTCATATAGAGTGGAGGATAAATAGCACTTGTCGAAGGCACCATTGGTTCAGTGGTCTGGTGGTGTGTGCTGGCTTGGCACTATGAGGCACTACATTAGTGCTGTTTTTTTGGAACTTTTGCCTTTTCAAATGCAGCAGCGTTTGCAACCCAGACTTTTCACTAATCACTACACCACCCAAGGTCAGATATCACATTTTCCGCTATAAACGTGTGAGTAGATATTTAATATTTAAATTAGACCTTTATCTTCAGTTAGTTGCTGAATCTATCATGCATAAGAGGGCAAATTTAGACAGCAACTCTCTTCACAAATATCAAAAGTAAAAGAAACTTTTTCGGGAATACTTGTAATACTATTTCCAGGTGAAATCTGTAATAACAAATCAACTACTTTGTCTAAAACAGAGGAAAATGGAGGAAAGTTGTCGTTAGAATGCTTTAATGTATAAAATATAAGACTTGAAATGGGAACAAAAGAATCAACCAAACACCTATGTATTTGTTTAGAAAAATTTTACAAATTATACAAAAATTAATTCGACATTTGGAAATAAGATATGTGTAATTCCAAATTCCAGTTCAATCATCATATAACTAGACACCAGCCTTTCTTAAAAATGGTTTATAAAGTATTAGCCCACAGTGGGCTGCCAGCCATCTTTCGCTTTAACGCAGATGGATTCCAGATCTCCTCACTTGCCGAAGACGCTCCCCGATGGAGCTTTGGGTTTGTCCAATGCCGTCTCTGTTCCGGTGCGCAATCCGCTAAACACAGATGGAGCTGTCTTGCCCATACGTTCTGAAATCAGAGACAATGGATATATCACTGCACCCATCCCATAGTACTTTTTATCCTATTCTATTACAATGCTTGTATGCACTACACTGGATGATACACAAAGTACTGTAATGTATATACACATTAAGATCTATAGACCTGTGATGTAAGGAATAAAACACTTTATTTTTTATTGTTGTTGCTGTTATAGGAAAATAATCACCAACATGGTGGTGTGATGTGGCCTGAGGCGAACCAGAGTTACTGTTACCATCTCAAAGCTGATTTCCATAAACACCACATCCTGAAGAGTTTTATTCCTTTTATACCACAGTAATTTGCCAAAACTAACCATTTACATTTACAAGAACAAAATGAGGTACGTTTTAACCATTTATAGTTGCATTTAATGTGGAACATTTGCGAAACAATTTAGTTTCAGTTATCATTTGCATTATAGCAGCCGTCTTTCCCTCACCAGTCTCTTTTTTCCTCTCTCATGAAGACAATTAGACAAATAGCTTTCTAATAGCTTTCTTTAGTTACAGCTTTACCTCTGATTGTTACAAATGCTGACACTGGACACTCCTTCCATAAATGTTAAATAAACATCTCCTCACCAACAACTGCACCATTTCAACAATAATACACAGAAGGGTCCACCACAGAAGTGCCTATGCAAATTGTTACTATGGAAATGACAACATACAAGAACAAGAGCATTATTACAAACCTGCAATTTTTC
This sequence comes from Pangasianodon gigas, assembly GCA_022758105.1. Taxonomy (NCBI): domain Eukaryota; kingdom Metazoa; phylum Chordata; class Actinopteri; order Siluriformes; family Pangasiidae; genus Pangasianodon; species Pangasianodon gigas. The sequence goes on along the minus strand of CM040473.1, from coordinate 4,175,821 downwards.
TTATAGCCAAAACTACTAAAGAGCTGTTGACCAATCAGAATCGAGCACTGAACAGCGCTGTGGCTTAAGTGCTGTGGCTTAATGTAATATTGCTTATATACTTCAGCAATATTGCACAAGCAAGAGTGCTGTTATATTGAATACACACCACGAGCCCACAGGTAATCTCAGCTGTGCTGATATTCAGTACAACAGTACGACTGTGAGTGTGATACTGTTTTTATACAACAGTTCTATTACTAGAACTGCTCTATTTTTGCTCCATCCATGGAAATAGTACCCTAAGAAGCCGCAGCTGGATAGACCGTTGCGTGTTGCCATATAACACAAAGACTGACTGACAGCCTTGTAGTAGTTACAGTTTCATAGTAACAAACTATTACTAGTATTGGAATATTATATGAACACATCAGGCAGAAAAACAGTGAAATATTCCAGTGCTGTTATAATAATATCAGCATTCATGGAACAGAGCTTGACCAATCAAGTTAGTGGACCAGAACTGTTGTATATTTATATTTACACTACAAATAGTGGTATACTATTAAGGTGAAACATTTGAAACTGTCAGTTATAGAAATAACGACACATACAGTAAGTGAGTAGGTTTATATGAAGTCTTTAAAAACAGAACTTCTAACTTAACCTGAAAGCAGTTGGGATAATAAGGAACGTGTAAATACAGTGGACTGAGATGGACAGACTCACCACACTCCACCATGACTTCATATGTTTTACTCTTCACTTCTCCCTTCAGGCCCAGCTTACTGCGGGCCCCTTTCAGGTCCTCCTCCTTCATAGGCGGACGCTTCTTCTTCTTCACCTCTCCTGGCTGAGGGAGTCAATCAGACGATAAAAGAAATCTGACTTGATTCTCGGGCGACAACGAACACGTTACATTTGCATATTTGTCGACATAAGCACGTACCTGAGACATGTCGTATGTCCGTATGATCCTGACTAGCAGCAAGCTGGCCGTTTACTCGTCCCACTCCTATCTCTGTGTCCTTTATATATCTTTCTCTCAGTGTTATCCTCTCACTGGTGCTATCTCTGTCTTTCTGTTATCACAGTGTATTATTAGATATGACGTCAGTGACAGTGAGGCCAAAGTGGATGATCCTTCTCATTGAGGGTGACGGCCATGAACAGCTGGACAAAAAAAACACAAAACATTCCCATACCTCCCACATAACATTATACTTCATCTACTCTACTGAAATCTGACCCACTATAATGCTTTATAGTTTTATTATGACACAGCTCTGTATAATGCCCTTACATGTGACGTACAATATTCATTTAAACAACAAACTATGTGTAAGTGTCACATCAGGTCAGTTTAATATATAAAACAGAAGGTTTTATAAAGAGGTTTTATTCTCTTAATATATGTCCTTGAATATATAAAATGAGTTTTAACAACAGGATACAAATTGAATGTTATAGTAATATTAGATAAAATATTGTAGCAGCATGATTCATTTTTCAAATATAGGCTAGATAGTTTCATTTCTTTGTATCTGCTTAAGTAAGATAAAGCCTATATTGCCAAATGTATCTGGCTCTTTTAATGCCATAAAAGTATGACACGTTTATTTTAATTCTACGATCATGACGTATGAAAATAAAGACAGTCATAATAAAGAACCAAGAAAAGGTGTTCTTACAAATACTGTTTTTCATAAACAGCCGTTGAATAAAATTGACTGTCTCTTTAAAAATAAACAATGACATTACTTTAATTAATAAGCCCTAAAACATTCTTGACACATTAACCACTAATGATTTTGTCAACTGAGCAGATCCTAAAACAGGTCTTAGGCTAGACACAGGGACAGTGACGGGGACATCTGTAATCACTGGGACATTTTCCGATAGAAGCTTGGTCACAGCAAAACAAAATAACAAAGCACTTTTTTTTTTCTGGGACAATGAGTCAGCCTTAGTGAATGAGTGCAGCAGTCAGAGTGTGTGGATGTGTGTGTGTGTGTATTTTTGGGGAAAGCAGGCTATGAATAGTCACTGAGGCGATGTGTCTGGCACTCTGTGTGATCTGGTTAGACTTAAGAAACACTGGCAAACGCTGGCATTAGAGAGTCAGTATTTTATGTACTGTAAATATCTGAAGTTAGAAATGTCATGAAAACACTTTTTTTGCGATACGATATATATTATTCTTCACTATCAAGCTCTACTTTATTGTTGAGGAAACGTTGCAGGTCCTGTGAGGAAGATCAACATGATCAACATGGCAAAATGGCAGCTTTTATTATTCAAATAAATAAATAAATAAATAAATAAATAAATAAAAATTCAAAATCCCAAACAAAATCAATCCAGTATAATACTTATTCCTGCTAAGTATAACATAAAAATTTATATATATATATATATATATATATATATATATATATATATATATATATATATATATATATATATATATATATATATAAATAAATATAAAGCTATTCACTGTTATGGTAACTTAGGTGGCTACTGTTATTACTGCGTAACCTACCTTATGTCACTTTACATTATATTGAGCCAAGAGTAATTCTGTGATATTTCAGCCTAGATTCAGATAGATTTTTCTGCTGATATCTGATGCAGAATTTTCTGCCGATATTGGTTTTATTGTTTTTTTGTTTTTTTTTAATTTGATATCTGATAAGATATTTCATCTTACTGGATTCCAAGTCATCCAATTTCCAAACATTTTGGCACTAACTTCACAGATTACTGATATTTCTCTAGCTTTTGTTAACTGAGGGTTTAAATCTCCTAGCTTCTGTCTTGCCATAACAATTCACAGGACAAGACATCTTATTTAACAGTGTTTTGGCTTTGGCTGGAAGTCGGATAATGTTAGTATTTAAAAAAAAAAAAGAATTAATTATTTTATTATTTTATTAATTAATTATAGAAACACCTTATCCTGGAAAATAATATGAACATAGTCAGTACAGCATTTTTTTTAAAAATAGAAATACACTATCCCGGAAAACTATCCTGAATTAAATATGGTCAGTAAAACAAAAATGTGTTTAATTCTATATTATTTATTAATTTATTTTTATTTTTAATATAAAAACCCTATCTTAGAAAATAACATGAAAACAATAAAAACATAACCTGAATAACCTGAACATTGTCAGTACAGTAAACATTTCCTTGTCCAATAACAAAGGCCCGGTACTCTAAAGGTCTGCTTCATTAAGATCAACAAGCTGTGCCCTAATGCTACATGTTTGTCTGTGTGTGTGTGTGTGTGTGTGTGTGTGTACGCTGACATACTGTGTGTATATTCCAGGCTATGCTCAGGCTGTCCATACAACACCTATAATGAGTGCACTGTGTTATGTCTGCAGTCCTGCTCTCAGTTTACACTTACCATGTTTTCTCAGTAACCGGATGCTCAGCATGCTCACTCACATCATTGATGCACTGTTTATGAACTCCATTGTGGTTAGGATTCGGTGCTCTCACTGCCATGGTCTGGGTTTGATTCCCAGTCAGGGAAGCAGCTTTACTATATATGCATTAAACCCATGGTGTTCTATGTTGAGAATAGAGGTTATCAACTGTGGTTCATGTGAGGAACAACTGGTGGCACAAAATAAAGTATAATTGCTCTGTATTTTTGTTTGTAGTGGCAGTAAGTTAGACACACCTAGTGCAGTGTTAGAAGTATCAGTGTTCTTACTGCCGGAGCCTTCAGAGGTGCAACTCTCAGGCTCTAAAAATCTTTATTATGTAAGCCACAGGTTCCCACACGTGCATATTTTAGTGGTTTTCCTGCTTCCTACACACCTGATTCCACTAATCAAAGAATTAACAGCTCTGTATGAGCTGAACTGAGTGTGTGAGCAGGGGAAACACTAAAGTGTGCAGGACAGGGGGTTCTCCATGACCAGGGGGGAAGAACCTGTGGTGTATGCATTAACTCACTGGTGTTCAACATCTGTAGTCATTGTTCTGAGTAAAAAATAGGACCTTGACGGGATTTGAAAGCAGTGAACTGAAGAATCATGTTTAAACAAATTAACTCATTAATTCACTTTTTTTTAGTTTGAACAGTTTCTTGAGAGAAAAGGTTGTCCTTAATTTTACCCTGTCTCAAATATACTTCGTAGACCGCTACTTGAAGACCATAAAACAGCTCTGACCTAGCTAGAATGTAAAAATAAACCAAAAAGATCTCAATGTAATACAAGTTTAAACCGAAATTAAAGAATTTACTAGTATGTAGAAAGATTATCTTTCAACTAATCAATTTTGCCAAAAGTGAGAAATAGATAGCAAAGAACTAGATTAAAAAAAGGCAAGTGACACTACAGGGATCACCAAAACCAAACATCAAATCACATGCGGTGCACCATATTTAAATCTGAAATCAAACAGACCGGTCAGCAATGAATAAGATATCTTTCTTTTGCGACCGCCTGCTGTGCCTGCGTGATTGCTAACATATTGTGTGGATTATCCAGGGTATGCAGTGCATTCGTTCATCTCCACGGGTCATGCTTTACATTCCGTTCTGGGCTTGCCCCATGTCAATGTTCCTCAGGCGCTGCAGTCTGTGCATGTTTCTAACTATAGCTAAAACAAACCCCCTTCTCTCTTCCTGGAGGTCTAGTGGTTAGGATTCGGCACTCTCTCCGCCGGGGGCCGGGTTTGATTCCCAGTCAGGGACGTACTATTTTGTTAAAACGACACTGTGAAACATTTGAAAGGTTTTTTTTTTAATAGTCAGTAGGCAGTAAAAGAAATTTTACATTGTTTATTGAAAAAGCATGTAATGATAACGCAACTTGTGAGTAATCCCAATCATGTAGTAGTTAGTATTTAAAGGTAGTGGTGCCCGAACACCAACTTCACCGAAGTGTCCATGATCAGTGTTTATCAAAACAAACATAATTCACCATCAGCATTACTGCCAATCATCACAGTACTCCAAAATCAGCAGGACAAGTAAGGGCACGAGAACCTCGAGACATTAGAACACACTCACGCCGACACCAGGAACAACTGGCGGCACAAAAATTCACAAAATGTGAGATTTTGTACACTGATTTTCTCAAAATCCTTAGGGAAAAATGCTACAATTTATCAATTTATACAGGATGCCAAAATCTGAACTTTGCTACAGAGATGGCATAATGTATGAAAACTTCCAAAAAAAAAAAACGGTTCCATGCCTACAGGATATCACATAATACACCAGATGTTTTATACATTAAAAAAAAAACAAACAATAAGAACAGTGACACCAAAGTGATTAAACAAATTGTGCAAAAGGTGACCAACAACTCAATCTAAATCTCCCACCTGGACTAAGGAACCGTAAAACACTGCAGAACGAGAAAGTCACACAGACACAAACGCGCAGACAGACGAACATTACCCAAACACACACTTTGCAGAAAAGGTTATGCAAGGATGCTCCATTTTATATGAAACCATATGAATACATACTGTAGGTAACTTAAAAAAAAATAAAAATAAAAAAAAAATAAAAAATTTGTTTTGCCTTATACTGCTTGCCAAACCATTTGTTCCTGAGATCTTCGTGCCACACAAGTTCAACGTAAACATGATTAAACCGCCACACTTGTTATTATTATTTGTTCTACATATAGTTGACGAGACAATGAGCTAACAAGACAGAAGATAAATGTTAAGGTAGAGGTGTGCTTGAAGACTGGGTCAATTCTCCCAAGTTAGATTTTGCTGCTTTTGTCCTCCACATAAAGTACATCCAGGCTGAGCGGCCATTACGGCCATTACAGCCATTACAGCCATACAGCAAATCCAGTCTATGGGTATGAAGAAGCAGCACGGATCACCAGTGCACACTTTCCTTAGTAAGGTGGTCGACATCATATAAAAACCGAAAGATCTGAGATCAACAGTGGTTTGTAAAGAGACATGGCTATAGAAGCCAGCAGGAAGGAGTCATATTCCTCTCCCATTGTTTTGGGGGTCCAAGACACTCCCACAGCTTCACAGCTCCATAATCAGTACCTAGGGCTTTGTTCAGGAGTGTGTTATTACTCCTACCTGCAGATCCATGCACAGATGGAGGTCTGGACACATGCTGATCTCTCTATCAGACTATCAGAAGGCAGCAGAGTGAGTCTGTGACAGGAACGAGAAGGTCTAAAGCCTGATCTCACATCAGACAGGAATGCCCAGTCGGTGTTTCTTTTTCTTAACAGTTTTGAGACCGGTGAGCCTGCGTACATCCTCGTCGCCGTCCGAATCCTCCATTTCGTCATCCGCCGAAAACAGGATCTGATCAGGGTAGAAAACCTACAGTTACTTTCTTAAACACACATCTTTAAGAATTCAGTAACAAACATACACACACAAAAGTATTATTAATATGTCTTAGGACTAGTTTTGGTTTTATTCATCATGAATTGTTCATTATTTAAAATGACACACTGATAAAATGCAATGAAGCTGTGATTAATATGTAAAGAATAAAACATTTCAGGCGTGTGCTGTTTTAGGAAATCAATCAAACACAACAGTGGTGTGGTGTGGCCTGTCATGAAGTTGAGTTACTTTTCCTATAACCGCATACCATGAAGACTTTTATCCTCACATAGTTATAGCTGTATATTTCTACCATATTATATAACTGGTGCAAACTCGTAACTTTTAGTCCATGACCAACGTCTATGGTTTAGTCGTAGCAATTTTATTGCCTTGCTATGGCGAGGCGGGATTATGGGTGATTCATTTCCTGGTGAATTTGAAAACCTTGGTTTAACAACATGTCCTGTAGTGTTTTATTTTTCTTTCCACAGCAATTTGCCAACACTAACATTTTTTTATTTATTAAAAAACAACACATCATATTTTTTTAATCTGTTTACAGTTATGTTTAATGTTGTGGAACGTCCATGTCCATCACTTACATTATAACAGCAATAAAACAGTCGTCCGCATACCTACTTTCTCTTAAAGTCACAGTAAAAATGCAGCTTGTTACGGAGAAAGTCCTCCATCCTTAAGACTTTCCCCGTGTTGAGAAACATTTTTTTTTAATAACTTAGGCTTAGACTATATAAAGTGTCTGCCATACACGTCCTTGTGTACATTGTTACTATAGAAATGATTAAGAATTGTATTAAAATAACCTGTGATCTGCATTACAGCCAGAACTACCTTCAGAGCTGCTGTTATAGAAAATTAATCAACACCCTCTGACCAATCAAATTCGAGATTCAACAGCGCTGTGGTATAGTGGTGATTTAAATACTAAGAAAAATAACTGATCATTTTACCAATTACAGTAAAACCCTTTCGTATTTGGAAATTAAGAAAGGACATTTTGATTTTTTTAAATTTTTTTTTTAGATTAATACCATCAATGTAAGCATCAGGTTCAGTGCAATCTTTGTACACACAATATTTAGAGAAATGTAATAAAAGGAAAGGCCATAATATGAACCTGAAAAGCTCTTTCACTTCACAAGAAGATTCAAATTCATTACCACTGCAGCACAGGACAGAATCATATAAAAGCGAGATGCTTAGAAACCCGGTATACAAACAATTCGAGTTTACACACACAACCTGTGTAATAACTTCTACAACAAATGACTCAACTGTACTAAATGATCTGAAACGCAAGGGAGAGTTAATGGTTCATAAGAACTCTTTGCTCCATGAGCACAACCCTCGTCCGTCACACAGCTAATGAGAAAATCAGAAAGAGTAGGTCCTGTGTAAAGGATATGGGGCGAGTCATTCTCAGCCACACCTGCTTCATAAGCCTATAAAATAAATGTCTCACATTCAGAGCAAACAAAAAAAACAAACAAAAACACTGAGGCAGCCAAGACAGCAGGGTTTATGGGTGAAGCCATGTTACGTAATTACCTCTTAAAGCATTAGATGTCACTCACCAAACCTAATTAGCTGGTTTATTAGTTCATGTCAACTGAATGAACTAATAATGTTTTAGTCATTCCGAATCTGTGCCCTGTTAAATTATTTCTCAGTTTAGGAAAGATCCTAAGTCCAGCTTTAAGCTCCTTCCTGAACTCAGAAGTGTGTGTGTGTGTATGTGTGTGTCCTCACCTCTGATTCGGAGTCGTCGTGAGAGAGCGCTCGTCTGTAGCGCACCTTGCTGCTACCTCGTGAATCGTCCCCAACCTCTCTCTCCTCCAGCTTGGCTTTTGTCCTGCCTTTCTTCATCAGGAAGTTATCGACGACCCAGAACATCAGTGCCTGGCCACGCACACAAAAATTTATAACTGCTACTAACTCAAAAGATCTCAATGTCTCAGTAAGGAGTGTTGTTTCACCAGAGGAAACGGACGTTCTACTTACATTAACAAAGAATGGCACGATTAGCATAACGAGAGCCAGCTCCAGCTGTGGGTTTGTGATGGGGTTCAGCATAGCCAGCTGTGCACCGCGTACATCCAGGCACAAAAACAAGACATAAGAGAATATTCAGGATAAAGTTTGAGCTTACACGACACTCCTTCCATCTTATATCACATATTTTCCACATAGATTTACTTGCTGTTGTCTAATTGGAAGATGTGTGTAAAAATCCTCCTGTAATTATAAGCTGTTAAAGTCTCCCAAAATGTGGATTCATTTTCTATAACAGCGGCTCTGACGGTAATACTGGCTGCAAGATTTATATTAATGCACTCACTTTAATACATCATCTCTAATTTCTATAGTATACATACACAAGCAGTTTTGTGACAAATGCTCCATATAAACAGATTTTTAAAAAATGCATGTAGTCATGGATATGATGAAGTTTTCTGTGAGGAGATGTTTATTTAATGTTTATGGAAGGACTCTCCAGTGTCAGGGCTTTGTAACAGCCAGAGATAAAACTGTAACTTTAAGCGTTCATGTCTTTACAGTTTCCCAGTCTTACAAACTTCAAGAGAAAGAAAAAAAGAAAGAGAGACTGGTAAGGATGTTCCACAACCTTAAATGTAACTATAAATGGATTAAATGAATGAAGTGACAGTCTTTGCTCTGGTATAAGAAGAATTAAACATGCCAGGATGTGCTGCTATTGATTTTCTTCCTATAACAACACATCTCCTAGTATTTTATACCTTAGAAATATATAAGAGCCAATAATATTTAATGGTTTAGCAGTGGAAGGAGAAAGGGGTGTGTTTACATATTAATATTCTATTATTATATATCTACATTCTATAATATTATTTATATTCTTATTATATTCTATTCTTCTTCTTCTACTTATTATTATAATATTCTGTTAATATTTGCATATTAATAGAATCTGTTTTCTTTAGTGAGAATAATGAGATTTTTAAAAATATTGTCTTTAAAAAAATCAAGGTTTTGAGAGACTTTAATGCGAGTTTTCCAAAATTATGACCAAATCCTTGGGCTTCCATTAAAAGACAAACTAGAGTCTAATACTGCAGAATGTAGAACCCATCGCTCGTATACATTCAGGGATAAAAATAAAAGCTACAACTCACGCAAATCAAATCTTCAGTGTAAAGTGCGTCACTGACCTTCTTCCACTGAGGGATTAGAAGCACCAGGATGATGACCACCTTCTCAAACATCATAATTAGGATGTATAGCGCACACTGGCCTGCCCAGGCAGTGCATTGTACTGGCTCCCCTACACACACACACACACAAGTGACTAACAATATATTGCAAATGGAGCATTCAGAATACATTTTGGCTTCCTTCCTTAAAGACAAACAATATGCGACCATGTTTAAACCTGCCTAGTCAACAGCATCAGCACCAGCGTACAATATGATGTGTAAGAGGAGAATATTAATCCCAGCCCTTTTCATAAAAAAGCCATGTTCATAATCCTCTATCATACGACATGGTTGAAAAGAAGAGCTGAATAGATGACATTTGCAAGCTAGGCGCATATTAGTGCAGGTCTGTGACGCGAATAACAATTTTCTCATCGAGCCTGACAAGCCTTTAAATAAGCACGGACGCAATTGCTTTGTGTTGTTCTGAGCAAACCATTCCAGTGCTAAGACTAATCAGTATAAATTACTGGGCGTTAATCAAACAGCAGAATAATTATCACACCCTAGCAGGTTGTTGGTGCAGAAACACAGAGGTGAGTTCACAGTACACCGATATCAGAGACACACACATTAAATGTCTATAATGTTAAAGGTGCTTCTAGACGTGTAATTACCATATAATTTCAAAGAGACATCAAATAATCTTTGCAATATTACTAAGCAATAAATTTGAGTAGTTTCTTTCTTTTAATTTCAGGCATTCCTTACATATTTTTCAGGGCCAGAAATGAGCTCCGCCCCTTTCTAGGACAAACACAACAGAGCTGCTCGGTTGTGCTGCTTTTCCTTAGGTTCTTAGTCACAAAAGAGGGGGTGGGGTCAATTATTTACATTTTTTGAGATATTCAGTACTGCTATCAGCAGAAAATGCTGGATTGGATATCAGATATATAAAAATAAACTAATCTACTCCGATTCTGTAACAAATCTAGCCTGAACTATAGCTCATCGTAATGTAACATAAAGAGACAAAGTAGGTCATGTGATGATAAAATTAGCCACCGAAGTTAGTAGTGATTAGCTATTTAGCAATTTTAATATTGGAATTACAGTTAAATTGGCTAGTTTGCGAATTTTTTGACACATTTCCACTTTCTTTCTTTCTTCCTTTCTTTCTATTTTGTTTGAAAGTTGATTAGAATAAAAAAAAGCTGCGGTTTGGTCTAAGATGTGCTGATGGCTGTGTATTCCTTGCTGTAAATTAGTTTAAGCAGTTTTACATCTTAAGTGAAGTATTAATTAAACATTAATTAAATAATAATAATAACAACTTCCACTATTTAAAAAAAAATTATAAATTAATACAATTACTGAAAGAATAATAATAAATTTAAATATTTAAACTTTTTAATTAAATGATTTATGAAATAATTTAAACATTATCAGCATTGGTATCAGAAAAAAAAGGGTATCGTACCATCTCTATTTTTACTGCAACTGAAATTAACTTTGCAGACAGCAAAGGGCTCTCTAAATTACAAACTGTACCTTTAAATTGAGAATTTCCTGGAAAAACTAATTATGACTAAAATACTAAAAATGAACATTTTTTTCAAACTGAGGCTTAACCTGTACTTCAAAAGGAAAATTAAACAAAAAAATCTTTACCATACTCTCCGAAGCGCAGCGAGTCCCACTGCTTCCACTCGACCACGGCACTGACGGCCTTCACACCACCATAAATCACCAACATGCCCAGTGTAGCATCCAACAGAAAGTTTATGAGGTATCTGGCGGCATGACACAGGAAACAAGCTCACACACAAAGAAACGTGCACCATGAGAAAGAACACAGTGACACACGACGACAGCAGTGAGGACACTAACAGCACCGGGGACGCGGACTCACAGTGAACATGGGTCCTCCTCGGTGAGGTCTGACAGGTACACATTGGCAAAGTGAATGAAGAGCATCCCAATGGCCTGTTTGGAAGTGTCAAGAAACCTAAAGGAGGAGTGAGAGGGAGGAGACATGAGCAGTGGGCAGGGCTAAGGGGCCACACAAACATTAAATGTCCTGTTTATTCAATTTTTAAAAAAATAATGAAATTCTTTAGTTTATTTTACACCAAAGTTGTTCGACTATCTGCTCATAGTGGTACCTGTAGGATTTAGCTCTTGCTTCATGTCTACCTAAAGAAAGCGATGCAGCGGCGCTTTAGTCTGTCCAGCTCTCTCACCTCTTCATCTGTACACTCATGAAAGCTTCACTTTTCATGCTAATACCGAAGTCAACGTCACTGCTAACTAGCTAAGCCAACATTTGTGTCAACATCTCCACTATTTCTATGTATGATTTCTCATTTATATGACATCGAACATCACTTTAAATTGGTGTGCGAGGTAAGAATCTCTTGCGCTTTTGTTTTTCAGACCTAACAGTGTAACCTGACCATCATTCCTTATGTTCGAGATCGCTGAAATGTTTTCTCCGATTGTTACTGTGCTAGCATTGTCACGCGTGATAGCAGCATGGGACACAAACACGAACTTCTAATGGAAATAACAAAAATACAGCACCAACCAACAAATTAGCACGAGAATCACTAAACACACCACGAATATTTCAATCTAAACATATTTAATGTGTTTTAGGGTGGACTTTTCCTTTAAGCAGCCATCAGTATCATAACAGGCTTCAGTATATATACCAATGCAATAGAATTCTGATAAATTATACAGCATCGCTGTGACTCAGTTCAAATTGTGAATGCCTTACCAGATCCTCCAGGGTCTTCTTTCGTGCTTGGGTTCTCTGAAACGTTTCACTGCAGTGGAAGGACAGAAAAAAAACAAAAAACACACACACAAGCACTGAAATGAGGTCTGAGCCACAGAATGGATCAATAACAGCTACCAGGAATATTCTCTGCTAGATATAGCCGTCCGGCTCTAGTCCCTGAGGTGCTGGGGGAAATAAATGCTGCAGTGCAATACTAAAATCCTCATAGAGCACTCGAGGAGTTATTTAAAGTACTAGTAAATAAGACAAGCTTCCCAATAACAGCTTACTATATAGAAAAAAAATGTATCTAACCAAATCTCTCTAAAAAGAAACGCAGTATCCACTCCAACTTCAGATACAGCAGATAAAGTCCAGAACAAATATCAGATGTTTGCAATAAAAAGATGGAAATTTAATCAGAACATAAGATTCATAAAGCAAAAAGCATTCTCCCTAAAAAAGCTTTGACCAGAGCACCTACATGCTCTTTTTTTTTTTAAGCACTCAACAACTACACCACCACAAATATTGTGAGCAAAGGAACAAACGTACTTTTAAAATATTCAAAAAGTACGTCACCCTTAGTTGATTCTTAATCTTTATTTCAGTTCTTTCATACAATAGAAAATCACACAAAGTAATCACGTGAGGTAAACTTTAAAAGCATTCCTTCAAATATTACTCAGCAGTTTCCCTGAAAGGTCACATGACCACATGTGCAGAGTCTGAGTGCAGATAGCGAGAGACTCCAAGACTACGAGATCAGATTTCACATCCATAATGACAAATCTGCATTACTAAATAATTCATTGGAATAGTATGCATGTCTGCCTGCTAGGCTGCTGCACACCAAACTATCAGACAGTCCTGTGCACGGCGTCTGATAATTAGGCTATGATGGATGGTCCTGTGCAGAAAGACAGACAGGGATATTCATCACTTTTATTTTTTTGTCTATACTACAGCAGCTGGAACTAATCTGACAGAACTGCTATTCAGACAGCGAGTGACAGCAGCTATCTGAAATAAAGCTGTCGCTGTTTCTGACAATGGTTGTTGTGTTTGTAGCACAGCAGCAGTGTATGCAACACTTTCCCCTGCTTCCTTTTACAAACCACAACCTAAATAATACGTAGATTGAGATGGACAGGCAGGGAGACACTGCTCACAAAAAATCCTAGCAGGCAAAAAAAAAAAAAAAAAAATTTAAACACAAAATCCCCT
>CM040473.1:4086904-4162182 GCA_022758105.1 Pangasianodon gigas | reverse complement strand
ATTACCTTTACCACCAGAAGAAAGGTGTTGCCTCTATAAGAAGAATTTTATTTGTGTTTGGTCTGACTGTTGCCTCTATAAGAAGAAATTTATTTGTGTTTGGTCTGACTGTTGCCTCTTTGAGGAGAATTTTATTTGTGTTTGGTCTGACTGTTGCCTCAGTAAGAAGAATTTTATTTGTGTCTAATTTGACTATCGCTTTAGCTAAGAAAACAGAAAAGCATTTTCCCGGTGTCCCATAGTCTAAACCACAGACGTTAGTCATTGACCAAAAGTTAAACGTTTGATCCAGTTACATGATGAGTAACTATATAAGGAAACACTTGTGGGTGCACTGTTATATGAAAATAATCAAAAACGGGGTGGTGTGATGCGGCCTTACAAGAAGCAGAAGAAGTGTTTTATTCCTTTTATACCACAGCGATTTGCCAACGATTGCAAATGTTTATTTATTAAAGAATGAAAAGTTGTACTTTTTATCAATCTACAGTTATGTTCAATGTAGTGTAGCATCCGTGAAACAAGTTATTTCATGTTATCACTTACATTATAACAGCTTTTACAAGTTACAAGTTACTACAAAGTGACCAAGCACCAACACCAGAGACTCCTTCCAATGGCCGATGATTATTGTCATTTTACTGCATTTTGGACTGGAGTGTTTACTCAGATTATCAGTACATCCTTGACGACCCTGGTCAGACCACGTCTCATTTTGGTTCAGTTTCTAACATATCTCCGTAAATTAACAAAGATTCAACACTTCTTGGTAACCTCACTGAAATGTGTTTAGAATCTAAATATGGCCTGGCTGGGAATATTTAAATAAAATATTCATACAAACTAGCTACCACATTAAATCCACTACACCAACTTTTCCTTTATATGCACCTTATATACAAGAGGAGAAAAATCTGTTCCAAAGGTGTTTGAGTTTCCATGATGTAGAAATGTGCCAAGTTAGTACGTCCTGTTTGATCAAGATATGAACCAGCTGTAAGTCACACACACACTCACACGCTTTTACAAATAGCAAACCCATCAGATTAGCTGTAGAGCTAGTGATTAATGTCACTAGCATCTGAGTACATGTCTTAGGTTTATAAGTGCAGCAAACAGATGAGTGTTTTTTTTTCTCCCCCAGACAGATGAGCTAAGTGAGGAGTTTCGACAGCTTGTCAATCAAATAAACCACACTCCTGGTTTGATGGTTTCCGATCCAGTCCTGAAGGTGTAGTTTCCAGCACAGTTTGACATGATTTTTCTGGTTAACACATCTAACAAACATGGTAATTAACTGGAAACAGTGAATCAGCTGTCTGAAAGATGATTCCACACTAATATATATATTACACACACACATTCTGCATTCTGAAAATTTGATTCCAACTTTTGGACCAATGTCTCTACTATTTCTATGTTGGATTTCTCACCAGAAAATACTGAGTGAGAAAAGAAGCACTTGCTCTTTTTGTTTTAAGGAGTTAACAGCAAAACCATTTGCAAAAATGTTTGAGATTGTTAATTTAATCTTTCACCTATCGCAATGCTGCCTTCAAATCCTGTCAGAAAGATCGCACTTACTACGCATTTGAACACCACCATGCCACCATGTGTCAAGCAAGAGATAACAAAAAGTCACGGTGGCTGCCAATATGAATGTGATGTCTACAGCAGATGGCAAAATTTTACATGTTAAGTTCTGTTAAGTTCTTCATGTTCTGTCAGTAAGACAAATTTCAATTCAATTCAATTATATTTTAAAAATGAACACTGTCACAAAGAAACTTAACAGCTATTGAGATATAGATTTATCCCTAACGAGCAAGTCAGAATGCGATGGTGGCAAGGAAAAACTCCCTGAGACGACATGAGGAAGAAACCTTCGAGAGGAACCAGACACAAAAGGGAAGGGAAGGGCACTTCTTGTTGGTAATGAAACAAAAAATAAAACAAAAAAATTAGTTTGCTCACTTGCTCATTTTTTTCCCCTGTCCAAACCCACTTGAACACACGCTATTGAACTCGTATGCACGAACTTCCGAGGAGGACTTGAAGGCAGCATGTCCGCACTAACCAGCGTCGCCCTGTGACATCATCGCGGCACACAAGTGCTAACTTCATACAGGAATAATGAAAATACAAACCTCAGCTGACAAAGTAACACTTGAATCTGTAAACACATCACTACTATTTCCATTCAACCCTATTTCAGTTTCAGGCTGGAGTTTTCCTTTAAAGTGTGTGGAACTTACACATGAGGGTGCTGAAGGCTACCACCCCGAGCAGGCCCTGCAGGAAGATCCCGAAGCTGTCCATCAGGTCTCCGTTAGCGCATCCCTTCATCTCCGTGTCCGTGGGAGAGGAGTTGGAGGGCAGCAGCGGCCCTGACGCGGCTCCTTCCCCGGCTCTGGACACCAGGTGTCCGGCTGCGTTTCCTTCCTCGGGTCGGGACAGCAGCATCGCGCTGACTCCGGTGTTCGCCATGTTTACGAGCTTTAGCGGGATATTTTCAACTCCTCAAAGAAATGACAGAGCTTCCGGAAAGAGAGCGGCCTCTCAGGGGAAAGTGTGTGTGTAAAATGTTAGTTAATGTTTTTTTCCATCCTTCATTTTCTCCTGGAAAGCTCAGTAAAGCGGATATATTATTATATAACCCATATTTATTTATTTATTTTAGTTAAACCAGTCTACCTAACATCACTAAGGACGCTATGGATCAGCATCCTAATGAAGCAACCAGGCAGCACTTAGCAAGGATGCTAATGTGCAACTAATCATAATTTCCTCACCAAAACTAGTCTGTTTGTTTGTTTGTTTTAACTTAAAACCGTGTATTTGACTTGTTTAAGTCTTGTTTATGCTAGCTTGGTGTGCTAGTTGTGTAGCTACTAACCTACAATTAACAAAACAGCAGGCTATGTCTACTAAATATCAACCTTTTCTCTTTTTTATATTTCTAGCAAGTTTAGTTTGTATAAAATGTCATTTTCTTGCGTACAGCAGCAGCGAAAGCGCCTTTAACATCCAGCCCGGGTGATGAAGCTCCTGTGTCGCTTCAGTCTCCGTGTCGTCTGGCCGTTTGGTTTTATCCACATTTCCACAGAAGAATCGTCAGTTCTCCTCCACATCACATTCAGAGGGAATTATTTTCATCTAAACCCCCTTCAACTACATATAAACACGTTTAACACCTCAGCCTGCGTCCACCCTGACATCCTACTCAACTTCCCCTTTCCCACGTAGTGACGTCTTTAAGACGCGCGCAACATGAGAATTCTGGGAATTGTAGTACACGTGGGTGCAGCCTTAAAACTACAACCATCTGAAGTAGAACCATAGTAGAATCATGATTCTCAGTTTCATGAGACCAAAAAACATGACAGGGCGTGATGTAATAGATAAATAATCAATAACACTGTGGAGTGATGCAGAGTCATCTTTACCACTTATAGGTTGATTATTTTCCATTTTTTAAAATTTGTTCATTGTTTGTTATATAATGTTGGATGTTCTTTAGAAGAAGAAATGTGGCAGGTGAGAGGATGACTGTTTATAGCTGCTATAATGTAACTGGAACTAAATTGTCTTACAGAGTCACACTTTTTGTCCTTTTATTGTTACATTTAAGGTTGCAGGACGTCCACGAGACAAGTAAGTTCATGTTATCACTGACATTAGACGTTCCCTTACTTCCCTCACCCGCCTCATTTTCTTCCTCTCCTGGAGTTAATAAGACAAAAAAAAAAAACGATGCTTTTTATTGTATTGAGAAATCGAAAAACACAGACTGCCATCATGAAGATTTTTCTGACACTGGAGACTCCTTACATAAATGCTAGATAAACATATTCTTACTGCAAACTTCAACATATAAATGATTATAAGTCTTTCTGTTATCTTACGCTATTATGTCAAGCATCCACTGTTCAAGTCCCTGTGTATGAGCTGTTACTATAGAAAAGATACCGTATTAAAACGAGCTCATTAATATAAACCTGTGGTTCAGTTTGCAGCCGTAACTACAGTCAGAGCTGCTGTTCAACACCTTCTGACCAATCAGATTCAAGGATTCAACAGCGCTATGGTAGAAGTGTGGTTACCATAAAGTAGCACAGTTTAACCATTCTATAGTGTGCAGGAGTAAAACCATGATATCATCATGGTTACTATAGCAAGGGCATGGTTAAAGAGAGTTGTTCCTCTTACGGCTGCTCCCGTTAGGGGTCGTCACAGCAGATCATTGGTCCGCGTACTTGATTTGGCACAGTTTTTACACCAGATGTCCTTCCTGGGTCAACCCAGCAATATTGACTCGGGGTAGTGGAGAACCCTCCAGAGTAAGGTACATCAACCGGCTGAGTGGAGGACCGACAATCTGGCCCTGAAGTCATGAAGTTCTCGCTGGTTCTGAGACATGGCTATGTTCTGGTCTGCTCAGACAACACTGTGATGGTGAGTTATATCAGCTATCAGTTCTGCCTTGTGCTGAAACGTTCTAGATCTGTACAAGAGCTCTGAATGATTTAAGCCTAAAAAGAGAAACAGTAAAAAGAAACTTGTGTATTTCCATTAAACATTCCATCACATCACTGAGTATTCAATGAAGTACACAAGGCAATTCGAGTAATTATGGAATTTATTTACAGCACCCTTTCTGAGAGAGACAAAACATTAGCTCCAGTTTAGTTTATTTTCTTTTAAATAACATTTCACAAACATATACAATTTAAATGTAAAATTAACGTTAATTCAAATGTTTTTGACCAAACTGGGAAAAATGGGAACAAAATCAAACATGGCAAGAAGACACACACATAATATGCTTGCAAAATTCACCATTTTTAGCACAAATGCTTGGAGACGGAACGAGATAAACAGGAAAATGAAATCAAAATGAGGTTTGTGGAACTCCTCTTGAGAGCGCTCTAAATCCAAACGCAATGCTTGAAGCCCAAACTTTACGAGTTGAAACCAGTTCTCGACTTGCATACTTTATTATTTTAGAATCGGATAGATCATCCCAAATTTTTATACAATAACCTGAATCCTTTGTGTGCTTGAATACTAACCGCGACATTAATCACATTAACATTGTTATATTAAATTAAATGTCATTTTTTAATGCAGCGACACTTCTCTGCTTGGACGTAAGTGTCAAACTTGGGGGGGAAAAACAGTGCTTTTAGCATCTATACAAAATCCCACCGCAAAAACCAAATACCAGGCCTGAAAATGAATGTTCATGTTTACTTACAGTGTAATCCCCAAACTTTGTTATTTAAAAAAAAAAGGAATTGGGACATTTAATCCCTCTAAAGGGAATATCTGATATTTACACTTATATACAGACAAACTACTATGTACACGTTTGCATACCACTTACTATACACGGGCAATTGGTCTTTGTGCTTAAGATTCTTGCATTGTCATCCGCTCAACGATTATTAAAGGTTTCAGAAACAAACAGCTCGCTTGAGCCTTAAGGAAAACACTACCTAATGACCGATTATTCACTCTAATAAATCTGGTAAAATCACCTATAACTCAGGTTCAGTCTGAGCAGAGCTTTGTGACAAACACCACTGATTTCTCCCACACCAGCTTCCCCTTCAGTAGCTTATTTCTATCTAGAACAAAACTCTAAGGAAAAAAGAACACACACACACACGCAGACACACAATGAGAGATAAAATAAATCCTCCCCCCGCTGTCTGATCCTGCTACTCTCAGCTGGCAAACTGCTGGTAAAATGCCAGTTTGACCCTCTCGATGTGGTGGCACAGCTTAATGGCGGGACCGAGTTTCAGGTCCATACACTCCTGCACAGTGGGCAGGTTTAGCAGTAGCAGGGCCTGGCCGTCAATCTCCTGAAACAAACAAACAAACAAACAAACGATGAGAAAATGGCTATGCACAGAGTGAGTGATTACTGCTGCAGGGTTAAAAGATTTCAAAAATACCAAATGCTAGAGGTCAGTAGTGTACATCAATATAACACATATCAAAGAGATGCTAAGAAAATTTGTAAGAAAAGTGACTTTTCACTTAAACTGATCTAATTTTACAGATGTGAAGCTCCCTCTATCAGATGATACAATACGCATCTTGATACGTTGTATATGATGCAAAAATTATAGTTAAGTAAATAAAGATTAGATACATTTTAATTCACTAATTATCTGATATGACTCAGTTCAGCACCAATATTCGTTTTCAGATTCGATAGGACAGGATTCGGTTCGGCACTGACGGGATTCGGTTCGGCACTGACGGGATTCGGCTCAGCACAAATATGATTCAGTTTCGGATTTGATAGGATAGGATTCGGTTCAGCACTGACGGGATTCAGTTCAGCACTGATATAATTTGGTTCGGCACTGATAGAATTCCATTCAGCACTGATAGGATTCGGTTCAGCACTGACGGGATTCAGTTCAGCACTGATATAATTTGGTTCAGCACTGATAGAATTCCATTCAGCACTGATAGGATTTGGTTCAGCACTGATGGGATTCGGTTCAGCACTGATGGGATTCGGTTCAGCACTGATAGAATTCCATTCAGCACTGATAGGATTCGGTTTAGCACTGATAGGATTCAGTGCAGCACTGATAGAATTCGGTTCAGCACTGACAGGATTTGGTTCAGCACCAGTAGTTATTCGGTTCAGCATGATACGATTAGATTCAGGTCTGTCAATAAAGCTCAGTTTAGTTAAATTTAACATGCTTTGATGTGTCTTTGTTTTGACTCTCAACAATTTGAACAGCAATTTAAAAATATACTTCTTCATTGTCTTTATTTTTTCTGAGAATTGGTAGAATCCGTGTACACACACAACTGTCATAATAAATGATTTGTATTATATTAATGTTCTCATCTTTAGTAAGCTAACTTACTATTTTTTGCCAAACCCTAGATTACTCAGCTTACACACGCCTGCGTCTTTACTATAATAACCACAGCGGATTTGAGACTGGATGTGACTATAAACAAATCGGATCTGCTAATATGTAATTTGCAATGCAGATCCTTAGAGTAAAAATAAGTTTTATTTTTTTTAATAAATCAGATTAATTTCTGCAGTGTGGAGTGAGTAATTTTATTTACTCACATAATATACAGTATAATAAGCTTAAATTAGATACTTTGTGATACAAACAAGGTAAGAAGTCGGCGGTGAAGAAAATAAGATAATCACCTGATCCATGAAGATGCGTGCGAGTGGAGCACAGTCGGTGGTCCTGATGAAACGCACCACATCTGTAACGCTCCACTCCAGGGGACTGCTGACCAAGCACAGCTTCTGAGGAGCCTCAGGAAAGGGACTCTGAGTGATACAGAAACAAACCTTAGACTGGGGTCACAACTATTTCAGTAAATTGATGTTACTGTAATGAAAGATAATGAAATATTTGTTAGAAACGTCTCTGTTATGACCTCTGTAAAATGTCCTGAAGTCAGAAATATACGCAAAATGTGTGCTTATGTGTACTACTTGTAACAAGTATAACAAAATCTAACATACAGTCTACGTATAATTTTGTATGGTGTGATTACTTTGGGTGACGGAGGTCTGTTCTCGTCGTCTGAGTATGAAGGAGAGCGAGCTTTGCGGCGTCGGCGGGTGGGCCGGGGGGTTTCAGGAGGAGAGGGTGAGGGTGTCGGGGGCTGTGATTTCTTTTCCGAGTATTCAGAATCTTCCATCAATTCGTCCTGCTCTGAGCCGCTGTCGTCGCTCAGCGAGTCGTCTTCATCCAGGTCTTCCTCATCAGCGCTTCCCTGAAGAGCCACAAACAAACCAGAGGCGCTTTAACACTACAGGTGAATAGGGGAATTTTCAAAAACGTAATTAAGTTAATTATATTATTACATTATATATTATTTACTAAAATATTAGTCAGAATGCTGATATTCGTACTACTATTTTTTTGTATAGGAACTTTGTCAACATTATACATTTATCTATGCAAATTTGTCTTCGTCTAGTTAAAGAATAAATCGGCAGACAATAAATCCAGAAATCGAATCTTTTGTTGTTAGAATTTCACTGTGAAGACGTGCTCCAGTGAGGAAAGTTCGATGGAATATCATTTTTTTGATTTTTTTTTTATCATTGTTAAATCAGGAAAACACCACGCACTGTTATTATCCACATATAATCAACATTTTGGGAAATTCTTCTATAATATCCATCTAAATACGGACAGGAATGAAAATTTCTAGAAACAGATTTTTGGTTCTGAATATAGAAAGAAAACTGATTATGAGGAAAATGGTTTTAAAAATACATGAAAATGTGATTTTGTGGATTTCTGCTCTAGTGTGATTTATAAGGTTTATAAAGAAAACTGACATGATGTGATTGTGCCAAGTGGGCGGAGTTTAATGCAGTGGTCATGAGTAGACAGTTGAGTGTAATTTTCTGTTGTCTTTTGATATTTTCATTACTACTCTTTAAGGTAAGACGTGTTTCTACCTCTAGTGTCTTGCCTTAATAGAAAAGAAATTCTTTCATCTGTGAGCATATGTCTACATCTACTAGGACATGGCAATAATAAACTGTAACACTAAAGATGTGTTAATCTGTAAATGTGTCCTATTTTGAAAATAATGGACAAAGATGTGAAGTGAAGTGACGTTTCGTTTGCCAGGTCCTGTATTTTCAAACACTGGGATGCTTTTTGCTTTATCTTGTTATACTAGAATTTAAAAACATCTATGTTCTTCTTTTCATTAATGAATGATTTGAACACACACATCATTACGCCTCTATTTACTACTGTTGCTATGGTAACATCTCTGCGGGCATTAGGTCACTCTGTTCTTGTTGCAGTTAACTGAAACAGTTCCTTTTTTTGCACATGTGTATTTTTTCTTACTTTTTTAGCAGAGCAATTAAAAACAATGCGAAAATCTTAGTAATCTTAGCCTGAACTGACTCAGTTTTTGACCCAATCTATGAATATAAAAAATAACAACAGCCAAACAGAAACAGTTCTCCTAGCCATGGTACAAATAAATGGAATTATGTTTAATATGTGGCTTTTTCAACTGAATAGCGTGCATCTAGCTTTATTTGAACTTTTCTAGCATGCAAGTTTGATGTATTTATTGGTGTAATGTTACCTGAGGAGACCCTGCAGGCGTGTTGTCCACGGAGGCGGAGGAGCGTCTCTTCTTGTGGACGAACAGCTGCTTCCTTCTCTTCTTCCTCCTGCCTCGTCTCTTGACACCCGCATCCATGTTGGAGTGGCCTCCCGGTGGACGACCTACACGTCGGCTCTTCTTCTTCCCATAGTAATATGCTAAAAAAAAAAGAACACAGCATAATTGAATTTGCATCCAAATTAAAAGGTGTGGTTGGCCTTGCAAATAACGAAGTATGTGGCAAACAGTTATTTAAATTAGGGATTTGAAAAAGCTAGTGAGAAGGTCACTGCAGAAAGTGAATCGCATATGAAAGTTACTCACTGTATTTGGTTTTGGTGAGCACGGAGCAATTCTCTGAGCAGCGCTCCAGCACCATGCGCGGCCCGAACAGATTAGGACAGCACTCCAGCTTAACGCAGGTTCTTCTGCAGAACTCAGCCACACGGTCCGCGGTGCGAACGATCTCCACTGTTGCCCTGTAGCTCTTCCCTTTGTATCTACAAAGTGGACATGCACACTGGTTAGGAAGGCTAAAATCAATCCCAAGAGACAGGGATGCAGCTCAGGAAACATGCACCAAGTACAACCCAACAAATCATTTTCATTTTTCTTATTTTTTTACACAAACATGTAGGCATCCTCACTTGGCTTTGAGAATCTCTCCATGACCCTGCCAGCGTCCCTCCTGGTCCAGCTGGAGCTCACGGAGCACACGACTGGGCTTGTAGGCTGAGTTAATCAGCAGGGACAGCACCTGAATCGACACACACACAGGAGGGGAAAAACCATGCAGTTTGTTATTAAATGTTTAACAGTGCCAGGTTTTGTTCAGATAAATTCATAGAACAGATTAGGTATAGACGGCACTAACTGGGTTAAAGAATTCTAAAATAAACTGACATGCACTGACAGTAGAAAAATATTGAAGTTATTCTAAAATTTTCCCAAAATGAGTTTTCATGATTACATTTCATTGGGGGAAATAATTTGGATGTGTGGGGCAGTGAAATGTGGAAAATTGTGGCTGCAGCCATTTTGTTACCTTTTTTAAAAAAACAGAGAGCTGAAAATCTCATTGGAGTTAGCACTGACCATGTGACAGGATTTTATATTTTATGATGCTGTAACCCTGACCTGTCATCTAAATGATGACGCAACAGGAAAGCGGGTGGACAGTGTAGTGTGTATTGGAAATGCGTCCACTTTTTAGATATTAATAGGATCTGGATTTTTATGTGGGTAGAAGTATAGTCTAATGGTAATTTATGTTGTCAGGCAATTTCTTATGCATTAAAAATGTATGATATTCAAGGTAATGTATTGAGTAAATATAATACTACAGAACAGAACAGAACAGGACACAACCTAATAGAATCAAACCCAACAGAAGAGGACACAAGAGAACCGAACGCAATAGAACACATCAGAATATATATAACACTGAACAGAACTGAATAAAATAGAGTAAAATAGAATAGGACATGACAGAACACATTAAAAAAAATAGAAAAGAACAGAACTGAATAGAAAACATTATAATAGAATAAAATAGAACAGAATGTTCTATTTTATAATGTCAAACAATAGCTCGAATGAACACAGTCAAATGAAAAACAACAGAAAAGAACAGAACAGAATAATAAATATAGATCAGAATATGGCACAACAGTACAGAACAGAAATTAACATGGACACAACAGAATACAATAGAAGAGAAGAGAATAGAATAGAATAGAATCAAAGGCAATAGAAGGCAAAAGAATACTAAAGAACAAAGATTAAAGAAAATCAGGAGGGTTCAAAGAGTGATTGAGACATTTATGATAAAAATGCAGACAGAGAGAGAGAGAAAGAGAGAGAGAGAGACAGAGATTATGCATCTCTTCTTATAAGGACAGCATGATGGAAGGTATTGTGTTCATGACTCATTGCAATTCCTGCTGATGAACACTGGACATGGAGCCAAAACAGCTGCATTTTTCTTTAATACGTACCCACATTTCGGGTTTCCATTCAAAAGGAAACACTGTAGGTTCCTTGTTAAGATTTGCCAGTACATATTGAAAGTGATCAGAGATCACAGTAGAATAGAATACAACAGAAGACAGTAGAATAAAAACAACAGAATAAAGAAAAGCAGCAGGGTTCTGAGAGTTACTGAGACATTTATGACAAAAAAGCATACCTCCTTGAGCACCAGGACGCAGTTACCCGGACCTACACACTGCGGCAGCTCAGCGATGCGGCCCTTATTGAGGTACGGACCGGAGAAACACCTGTGGTTGAAGTAGATCTTGGGGCAGCTGTACTTCCCATTGGCCTGACCTGTTACACAACAAATATTCTTCCAGTTACTGAATATTCAATATTCATTTGCTCTCAGATGGATGGATATGTTCTAAAGCAAACAGGAACAAAGGTTTGAGAGACTGTACAACACTACTTAAAAAAATGCTGCTACATTTTTCACATAAATATTAAAAATAACGTGGTGTTATTTAACAAACAAAATGTGTATAATCACTGATATGGTAAAACTTTCTGAAGTTTATTTAACATTTATGGAAGGAGTCTCCAGTGTCAGTGCTTTGAGGTAAAGCTGCTCCTTTAAGTTTTCAGACCAGGGAAAGACTTGAGGAAAGAAGACTTTCTGGTTTCTGGGTAACACAAAAAACCTAAACCTTAATTTTTTAATTAATTTTAACTTCAAGTGAGAAACACAAAGAGGTTGATAAGGGGAACAACTGTTTTTAACTGTTATAATAAGTGAGAACAGGAACTAACTTGTTTTGCTGATGTTCCAAAACATAAAATGTAACTATAAATGGGTAAAAGGTGACACATGTCGTTCTTTAATAAATAAAAAATTGTTAGCGTTGGAAAATTAGTGTGTTATAAGAGAATAAAACACTTTGGGCCAGACTGTTAAAGGAAAATATTCAACTTGTGGGTGGTAACAGTAACTCTGCTTTATCACACCACCCTGTAATTAATTATTTTCCTATAACAGCGCACCCCAAGTGTTTTGTTCCTTACTTATCACTGCAGTTTTGAAAGTTAGATAACTCCTACTGCAATTTCAGAGGGTTTGTGTTAAAACAAATGAACAAGGAAAAGCACGCATTCTTTAGGGTATGATAAAAGGACGTGTGTGTGTGTGTCAGCATGTGTGTAGGTGTTTTTCAAAAACTTACTCATCTCTGTCTGGCTGTTCAGAGGCTGTTTGAGGGCATCAGGGGAGGAGTCTTTAGCTGGCACTCTGCTGTAGGTGTAAGACAAAGAAAGGATTAGTCTGCAAATACTGAAATTATACACAGCTATCTGTCGTATTAAAATTGTGATCCTTACTGCCTCTCCGGTTGGACGACAGCGATTTTCTTCTGCTTTTCAACTGCAACGAGAACCAACACATACACAGAAATCAATAAACCTGCAATGACAGACTCTGACACAACTGAAGAGGCAAGATTATGCAGTTTATAAATGATTTAACAGAAATGAGAAGATCCTCATGCAGCTGGTGCAATGATGAGGTGAATGATGAGGGAAATTCTGAGAACATAATAGTGAGGGTGTGTGTTAATACAGAACAACAATACTGATGCATGTGCTAGAAAATATTCATCTAGTACTGCAATTGCTGCCTGTAGGGGTGTATGTGATCACTGACATTCTCCCTCTCTCTCTCTCTCTCTCTCTCTCACACATACACACACACACACAAAATAACCTTTGGGTTTGCAGGGGTACTGAAGAGGGTAGCCATTAGTTTCACACCAACTAACAGGGAAGATGTCCATGGAGTCCATATGAGTTATGATCTCTGGAACAGGTTGCTTCACTCCTGTAGAACACAGAAAGAGAACTAAAGTTAAAGAAACATTATGGCATTTTAAAATCCTCTGCTGCCTGCTACGAAAACGCTAACAAGGCTCCCTTTTCCAATCATCCAACCCCACCCCCTCTATTGAGACTACATACGTCTCTTGTGTTGCCTTTTTATGAAACAGTGCTGGTTAATGTTCTAAATGACCTACTTAGCTCAGGAGTTAAGTTCATACTATCACATACGTCAAATCACATACACAAAATGTTTCAGTCAGGATTTAGGCCTCATCGCACTACTGACAAGCGCTGGTTACAGTAGTAAATGTTCAACTACTGGCTTTGGATCAGGGTTGTGTCTCTTTGTTTGTACTACTTGATCCCAGTGTAGTTTGCATACCACAGATCACAAGTTTATACTAGATGATTGCATGACTTTGTGACTTTTGCACAGTATGTTTGGTACAGCTACACTACTTGATAAAATCATTTGCAATTAAGAGCTTGCTATATTAAGGGAAAACAAATGTTCCAGCAACTGTAAGCTTTCAAAACAAAATATTGCAGAAATGGGTGAATCACCTTCTAGTCTAATCCAGATATGTTGACCTTTGACCTTGGTGACTGTGGCCACGTGAATGTTTTGAGGGCAAACAGGATTAACTGCCTCCAACATCATGGACTCTTTATAGCACTGATCAGATGGGTCCTGATACAAGGAAAGCACACATGCAAAACTTCTTTTTACATAGAGCCACAGAATAAGTTCAACATGAAATTATACATTTATTTTGTATCTCTGGTGCTCTAACACGCTATAATCACAGCTGAATTATTGTGGAAAGAAACAAGACCCACGGAGGGGAAGCAGTGTTGTGGGGCTGGCTCGGCCTCGCACTGTTTCAGATAGTCAGCCCAGTCAAAGTCCTGCCCTTGGTACCCTACACACACACATACACACACACACACACACAATAGACAAAAGACATCATTTAACAAGCAGTGATGATGAGAGTACCATACTATTATCTGCTTCACTGTCATTTGTTCATTCTTCTCTGGATAATACAAAAGTGCCTCAGCCCAAAGAACTATTCAAATATTTGAAACACAAATTATCTGCATATTAGTCATCCTCGACACTGCCAGTGACGCCTTAAATGTACCTTTCAGTCCATCTCTGTTCCAGTGTCAGAGATGACTAATATGATACGAAGGGTTCACCATTTGTAGGATGCTACAGAATGATTTGTGTTTGTTTTTATGCTTAGCTCTTAATCTGAAATTATCCAGGGCTTACCTTGACATTTTTATTTACCTAAAAAAGTTTAACCTCATATGTGCTGGTAGAAAACACACTGAGTGACACATTACATTCGATATATTCAATTCTGCCTGATTTCAAACCATACAAATTTATGCAGACCAGAAAAACAAAACATTTTGGATGTGGAAACATACTTGCAAAATTGTTTCGTTCATTAGTGAGACCTATGGCAATGGACAATCTAAAGAACATTTTTGCAAGCATGCATTTGAAATCTGTCATTGGCACATGAGAAATTTAAATTATGTTAAATTATAGGACAATTTCCAACATCCCCTTTATCTTAAAGATCCTAGAAGAGACTGCAGTTCAGCAGCTAAGCTCATAGTTACACTTGAATCATACAAAAAAAAAATCTTAGACAGGATTGAAGACTTATCACAGTACTGAAACAGCGCTGGTTAAAGTAGTAAATGTCCAGGTACTGGATTACACTCAGTGTTGTACCTCTTGCATCTGCTTGTACTACTTTGATATCAGTGCAGTTTACATACCATAGATCACAAAATTTTACTAGATGGACAAGAAAAGTTTGGGAATAAAGAACAGCTCTTTCCTGGTTCAGATCTCATGCGACTGAACATTATTATTCTTTCAATATTAATGGCATCCCTGTGCATACAAAAGTAAGGTTTGGTGTTCCACAAGGTTCTGTTCTAGGGCCACTGTTCTTTCCTCTATATATGCTGCTGGGCACAATTATTCGTAAAAAGACACCACTAGCTTCAAGAGACCTAAAAGCTAACATAAAAGATAAAGTAATGTCAAAGGTGAATATTTTAACTGTTATACCTGGGGGTGGACTGAGCTTCACTCCATTCTTGAAACTCCACTGAGCAGGAAAGATTCCAGGACTGTCCCTGTGACAGACAAACAATCTGCTTCCTCCTTTTCTCTCGGCTTCCTCTCTCATATCATCCATCTGCACCAGGAAGAACTGATCACTGAACACCTGTAATGCAAAATACACATATACACAGTATAACTAAAGATTGTATGAGTAGAGTGCAGATCTGAGATCAGATTCCCCACGAGGACTGCTGCTTATGAATAAATGTAATTTGGCTTTTATATATCCCAGTAGAAGCAATGATTTTTGGTCATTTTGTATTTTTCTTTCTCTGTGATACAAGAACACATGCTCATGCAAATCACCTGCTTTTAGCGTGACAAAAAAAACAACTCCCATAAAAACAAGAAAATAAGGAAGTGAATCTCTAGCACTAACCAGAGATCCACTTCTTGTAAATGCTTTAGGGCATGAGGGCATGAGGAAATAAGGATGCTCTTATGTTAACCAAGAGTAAAATTGCCTGAGAAAAAAAAAAAAGCTGAGGAGGCATGATCATTCATTTTTGGGCATGATGACACAGCAATGTAGAAGCACCGTTTATAAATCAGTGTTTGTAAATATGTGGGAGTCGCACGCTTCACCCTGCTGTGTAATAGCACGAGGGAGTTTAGAGGGCTGCCGAGGCGGCGTATGACTGCCTCAGGGGAGGCAAAAAGAGAGAAGGTAACAGGAATAAAAATAAGCAACTGAAACAGAAACAAACTAAAAAAAAAAATTCTGAGATATTCAGCACTAAAATGATATGCTCAGTGCTAAAATCATGATTACTCATATCTATTACTGAGTCAGTTTAGGAACAGTGACATGTATCATAACAGTAAAATGTTATCACAGAATGCATGTTTATACTATACAACATCTTTACAAATAAACCTGGGATATGTGTTTGAATAATACAATGCCTGTTGTCACAGTGGAGGGGAGGATGGAAATAAAATAATATGAATATAAGAATAATTAATCTATGAATTAATATTAATTTAATATTAATAAATAGGCAGCTTGTGATTAACCACTCGCTAATTTTGAATTATTGCACCAATATGACAGTCAATATTGTTTAATTGAGGAAACTAAAACTTCTAATCATGATCAAAATATGATTACTTGAGCAGTTCTACTGCAAAGATCTGCAATATAAAGCTATTTGGTTAATTAATGTCCAATTTTATGAATAAATTCTTTTTTAAGAAATAGTCTGTGTACAGACTAATCAAACTGTAATAATTAATCAAGTTGTAATAATTATTTCTGTAGTGACATGGAATTGAAAATCTCACTGGAGTTCTGTGTTATTGCATCATAAAATCTAAGAGCCAATCAGGTACTAGCATGCAAATAAAGGCCACGCAACATCAAGAGAGTGGGTAGGTCCATGTAGGGTTGTGTGTTTAAAATATGCATGTTCATATAATCTGGATATCTTGATGAGGGTAAAAGTGTACACTTCCTGTTACCTTAGGCAGAAAGATAAGCGTGTGTTATAATTTAGCTCTAATGGTAAGACAGATGCGTGTGTCACCTGGGCAGGTGAGTGTGTTACCTTGGCAATGGAAGCAGGGCTGATGGTGAAAGGCGCAACAGGATCCACTGCCTCCAGCTTCATCCCCTCAGCAAAGCAGTGCGGAGTGATGGCTGGACGATCCTGCACACACACACACACACACACACACACACACACACACACACACACACACACACACACACACACTAAACATCAGCCTACAACCTGTTATGCTTTCCCCATTTACACATTCATAAACTTGCACATTCAAGTAAATGATCATACATACAGAAGATAATCATTTGCTCACCTTATAGAACTCCTCACTAATACTCGAATCCTGTGGCTGATTGGTGATGGCCTGTCTCACTTCCTCCCATTCCTCCTTAGTGCGCAACGGAAGCAAAACTACACACACAAACGCAAGTCATACAAAATAATTAAGTCAGAATAACTATGACTTAAACAAATATACAACAATGTTTATGTCCTACAAGCTAGTGGACTCTGAGTACTATAATCATCATGAGCTTGCTCAATAGCCATTAAATTATCATTAAATATAAATAATGTGATTCATTAGATACAAACCAATCGTACATATTTATATCTGAACATGAAGGACCATAAAGCCTAACAGTAGGCTTGTGGACAAAGAATTGTTTTGCTCCAATTTCCAACTGGAATGTATCTATAAACCAGTCTCTGCTTTTACAGAGGCAGGAAATGTGCTTCCCAAGATGTGGACTGCTAAATAATACATTTTGGCAGAAATGCTTTCAGTTATAAATTGAAATGAATAAATAGGACTGCATTCCTAACAACTGTTCTAAACTACATGAATCATATTTGTAGAAAAAGTGTAAAACCCCATTCCTATCCCATTGAAACCAATTAATAAACTTGTAAAACATGCTGTTGCTTTCTAACTGCTTTCCTAAAAGCTAAGCAGAACTGAAAACTGCACTAGAGAAAAGCTTTCTTGAGCCTTGAAAGTCACATTAAATGATTTCTGGTGTTGAAGGCATTACTGAAAAAAATCCATTTGGAGTTTCTCTAAAGGCATGCTGGGGAAAGAATTTGGAAAAAGTGGATGTGTAAAAAGTTTCTCTGAACTTTTTATCCTTGGCACAAAGTGATATGTTTGGCAGAAACCCAAGACAGCTTATCATCCTGAGAACACCATCCCCACAGTGAAGC
Source organism: Pangasianodon gigas (assembly GCA_022758105.1). Taxonomy (NCBI): domain Eukaryota; kingdom Metazoa; phylum Chordata; class Actinopteri; order Siluriformes; family Pangasiidae; genus Pangasianodon; species Pangasianodon gigas. The sequence goes on along the minus strand of CM040473.1, from coordinate 4,144,317 downwards.
ATGGTAGTGGTAACATCATATTGTAGGGATGCTTTTCGCCATCATGGTCTGGGAAACTGGTCAAGGATGAGTGCAAGATGGATAGAACCAAGTACAGGGGAATCCTAGAAGACAACCTGTTCCACTTTGCAAGAGACTTGGGTGGAGGTTCACCTTACAGCAGGACAACAACCCTAAACATACCACCAACGCTACACTGGAGTAGTTCAAGACTGAGAACCTGAATGTGTTAAAATGATCCACTCAATGGCCAGACCTCAATCCAATCGAGAATCCGTGGCAAGACTTCACCGATGTTCGCCGATGCGCTCCATCCAATCTGACAGAGCTCAAGCAATTTTGCCAAGAAGAATGGGCAAAAATATCAGAATCCAGATGTGCAAAATTGACAGAGACATATCCCAGAAGACTTGCTGCTGTAATTGGATCCAAAGGTGGTTCTACCGAATACTGACCAGGAAGGTGAACACTTAAGCAACCAAGAAATGTCTGCTTTTTGTTTAATTATCTTCCAGAAAAGAGTGGTGTGCACTCAGTGGCCCGAGCCCACATGGCTCACCTGATGGAGGTCTGAGGGTGCAGTCATGCTCTTTGGCCCAGCCAGGGAGATGGAGCAGGGGGTTCAGGTAGAAAGTCCAAGTGATGGAGTCTGTGTCGGGGAGTCCTTCTGTGCCAGCGTAGCGGAGACGGAGTCGGCCTCCGACGTTATCCTCGATCGCTGCACCCCAGGCCACTCCGGCATCCTCTTTATCCACCAGCTCCACGCTGAGACCCGGACTCAGCAGGTCTACAGGGTTGCAGCCACGCTGGGCCTAAGGTTCATGGAAAAATAAAACACACATGCTTTCCATGCTTCCTCTATACACATACAGAGGACACATATCACACATATGTGTAAACTATACATATGTTTATATTACTCACCCCTTCCAGCAGGTTGACCGGTGCGCTGCAGGATTCTGACAGAGATTTCTCCAGCAGGGACTCCCAGTCCTGATGTTTCTCTCGCACACCTAAACACAAACACCACCCGTCAAATACAATGCAATTGCTGTTGTGTGCAAAAGCATTCACTAAGACCCCTCACAACAGCTGAAACCCGACTACCTTCTTGGAACTTGCATCTTTTTGCTTTTACCAAGCTCTAAATTGCCTTTCTTCATTTTTTTAATTGACCAGAACTGGATGCTCAGTCAACGTGAGTGTAAATCCACTTGGCCTGCACACTACAAGCTACTAAACATATTACACAGTGCGTCTTGCTAGCGTGTGAGCAAAGAGAACTGGCACATTTTGAATGGTGTATAATATTGAGCTGTAATCTAAAATAGAGCACAATCTAGCCACAACACAGGTTGGCCCATCCCCCCACTTCCTCAACACAGTACACAAATCAAGTGTGAACTTGCACAATGTTGCATGATGCTGCCAGGAATAAAACCAGCTGAATTATAATCATATCATAGGTTAATGATGTGCAGCTCTTCCTGCACTATGCACTGCTTAAAGGGAGGGTGTGATGAGGATTTTTTGACCGACTTACTACTCAGCACTTTGGTGCATTTTCATGTATATTTATTACTGGAATAGAGTGCAATTAAAAACTAAACACAAATTTTACTCTCTAAGAACATGGAGCATTCGTGAGGATTACAAAAAGACCTATTAGCTGTTGGAAAAAACAAACACCCATAACCCCCTGCTCTCACCCTCAGGCGGTCTCATGGGTCGACCCTGCTGCCTGCTCCAGCCGATGGGGTGCAGGTCGGCGGTCATGACGTCACACCAGAAGTCGGCGCGCCGGTCGTCGTGGTAGCCTTCATAGCGTAACAGCAGCAGCTGGCCACAGGTGGTGATGATGGTGGCCACCCAGTAAGCACCGTCGGGTTCTCCACGCACCGGAACCTCCAGCTTCATACCCGGAGTCAGACCAGTCTGCAGACCTTGATCCATCTGAAACACAGCAGGTTATTTAACTGAAAGTTACATTTAATTACTTTTTTTTAACTTATGACTGAAAGTATTACCTCTTGAATCCAAATCAGCACTTTGAAATTCATTTTGTTCAAGTGCTTAACTGTCTGATTCCTATTATGTATTATATAAAATAGCAAATGTGTTAGCATTAGTGAAAGTTAGTGGAAAAAAATAATATTTCCATTTTAAAAAATAACTTATTTACAGTACTTCCATAAATCCTGACTCATAGACCACAAGAGAGTCATGTCATGAAAAAAACCTCATGACCTTAAACACATTGGAAGACAATGGTGGTATACAAAATCGTTTAGGAAAACCAGCCAGCTAGTTAATTTAGCTACATTAAAACGTAAAAAATAATGAAATAGCAAATTTGCACTTTATACAATTTGTATATGTTACCTGGATTATTTTTTGAATAAATAGCTGTGAATATAATGATGCAAACTGAGTCTCACTCCTCTAACAGAAATATTTTTTGTAGTTGCAAAAAAAATACTGGCTCACAAATACATTTATAACGCCCGGCTATCATTTATTATGGAACTGGCTGTATCCAACCAATCACAACAGCCCTTGTGGAAATGAAATAAGGTAATATAACTATAGTAAACTATTTATAACAATATGTATAATAATATAAGACTATTTAAAAAAAAAACTTACTGATGAAAGGAGTATTTGAGTTAAGTGTAACTTGGAATAAAATACAGAAAACACTTTAAAATCATGCAGGTTGGTTGCAGTTAATCATTTATGATCAGTTGCAGGGTTTATGATCCTTGTGTATGCTTTATTTAATCTCACAGGACTATTTTACATCACACTGATTTTGATTTTATGGGCAGCTGAAAGCTTCATTTCCTTTTATTTGTGAGTGCTCATTTTAATTTACTTATGCTTCATTTCTCTTTAATCTATTATCTATCATCATTTCCCTATATAATGTTTGCCAGTTGTATTTTCTTTTATTAGTTTTTATGATTTTATCATAAATATACAGAAAACGAGAAGCTAGTAGGGCTCAGTAGGGCTTTGCTGATTAATAATATACAAATGAACTGAAAATTAAATTACACTCATACACTCACACATTTGCACAGAGGGTTTTTTTTATGTGCGTTTCCATAAATATGGTTTAAATTTATTTTTTAGTAACTGGAAAGAAGAGAAAGAGGTTATTTTACAATAAGTGTGAAAATTGCACTTCTATAAAATGTAAAATCGTTAGAGCATTTGCATGGCTGTGTGTTATTTCATGATGGATATGCAATTCTGAGACTACTGCACATCCCAAATCAAGCTGTGTGTGTGTGTATGTGTGTTTGTGGCATCAGCAGGAGCATGAAGCAGGAGAGGACTCTCAACACCGAGCTGTTTGCTTACATGTTTGAAGGCATGGTGAGGTACGGACAAAGCCCCTGTCTCCTCCAAATAATCGTCCCAGTTAAACTCTGACATGTCCTGACCAGAGTCCGCGTCTGAAACCGCACAGAACATGACATATCACATGCTACATGTATATCATTAACCCCACACACAAACACACACACACACGCACTCATACGGTAGGTACGTGTAGGTGTTGGCGATATGTCAAAAACATATTAAGCTATGTGAAGACATTTTTATGACACACAGTTTGGACCAAGGTTTATTGCTGACAAAGCACCAACATACCTCTGACACCAACTTTCAAAATGTTGTTTGCTTTATTTATGTATATGTATTAGTGTTTATGCACTTAGGCTAGATATTGTCCTTTCATTCTCGTTGTCTCATAGCCTTCCTGAACATATTATTAGCTTATTATTGTTCATGCAGTTTAATAAGTTCAGGCCAGGGCTGGGTGATATGAGGATATGATACCCATATCGTGATAAACTACATTACAATACAATTGTCTGAGATATTACAGGTAATGCAATATCTTTTTACTACATTTTATGTTTTTTTAATGAATGTTTAAAACTATACAATTTTTTTCAGTGATAAATATTTCCTGAGTTTATTTGGCATTATTGGAAGGAGTCTCCAGTGTTAGCGCTTTCTAAAAGCCAAAGGTTAAGCTATAAATTTAAGTTTTCCAACACAGGAAAGTCACAGGAGCAGTTTACGCTTTGTGGTTTCTCCCTAGCATGACAAGGTGTAATTTTTTGTTTTCTTAACATCAAGAGAAAAAAGGTGAGATATAGCTGCTATAGCTGCTATGACACAAGTGAGAACAGGAACTGACTTGTTTCATAGATGTTCCACAACATTAAACATTAAATGTAACTATAAAGGGATAAAAAGTGTGACGTGTTGTTCTTTAATAAATTAAAGCGGAATGAGGAATAATACACTTTGAGATGAGCTGTTATTAAGCATATAAAATAAGCAACTGTGAGGTGGTACCAGGAACTCAGCTTTGCGTTGGTGTTGGTGTTGGTGATGATTATGTTCCTGTAACAGCATGCACCCAAAGTGTTTTGTTGCTTACTAATAACAGCGACACGTTTCTGAATCAGCCAATTTCCACTAAATTCATCTTTCATTATGATCCAAATTAAATGCATCAAATTTAACTTATTTTAAAGTCATTAGGATCTCGTATTTTAACTGCCAACTAGAGCATTTAAACGTGTGTATTAATGGCACATTTGCAATTATTAAAAAACAAAAAACAAACAAAAAAAAAACACCTTACCGGACTCCAGCGCATCTTGGCTCATTTTGTAACTGGATCTCACAGTGCCTGTAGGAGGAAAAAAAGAAGAAAAAAAAAAAGATCAAAAAGATGTAAGAGCTGAAAACGGCTTAAAAAAGTGTGAAAACAAGAGAGAGAAATGATGAGAGGAAGCGAGAGAGAGAGAAAGGGAGAGAGAGATCATGAGACAGAGATCAATGCGGAGATAAGCAGGCGTTGTAAAAAGCCACATCTGACCTGTCAGTGTGTGTGGGAGGGAGAATGTAGAGTGGTTTTTAAAATACATACTGATGCTTTGAAACAGCGTGATGCCCAACAGCTAAACAACTTCAAGGCATAATTAAAAAGCCAGACTCGTCTGTGTTTGCGTTTCTGCTACCAAAGCACTGCCCTCAGACTAATACCCATAAACTAAAGAATTAATCCACTGTGTGGGAGATGAAAACCAACATTATGATTAGGAATATTTCCAAATATACAAGGGACAAAATCAATAATGGCTTTAGCTTTATTACAGGTGTAAACATCTGTCCACTTAATCCAGCATCATGAAGTACGAGATTTAACTCAGAAAATGGCCCTCACCCAAACAATCAGCAATAACATAAAATGTCCTGGGCTGAAATTCCCCAAAATATTGCAAAACAAAAAAGGTTAAATGGTCGAGCAAGCATTACACTGAATACTCTCTCTCTCTACCATTTGTGAAACTGATTCTGATTTTCTTTTTCAACAAAGCTCATTGCGATGTCTACAATGATTAGGGATCACACACACTTCAACCCAGAAAAGGACACACACACACACACACACACACAAAACTATAGCAATAGAAGAGCTATTTTCCCACAACTGCCACATGGGCCGTGACGGGCGTGAACGCTGCACACATTTGACACTCAGCCCTATTGATGTGCTAATACTGTTGAAGGACAATTCTTCTTTATCACTGTGATCCGATCTGCTTTGAAGGACAGTTGTGTCTGCTTTTAAGTTTATTTTTTCTGAACATACTTATTGTCTGCAAATCATGCATAACAACAAAAGCCTCAACCAGCACTGAAATAAAGAAATTTATTTTAAAAAGCTACACTGTGACAATTACACAATTACAGATTGTTGCTTATCTAAATGTCCAATGCAATGCACAAAAATCGACTAATAAAATAAGACGAATTACGTTCTAAACAGGGAAAAAGATGCCTTTAGTACTAGGGCTATATATAACTATACTGAAACTTTAAGCTCATGTCACAGGTATATACACTGAAAACACGTCATGATAAATCCCTCGCTGTATAAATAATATATATTTTTCCTCCTATATAATATAGTGAGTACAGTACTGAGAAAAAGGGCATTGTTATAAACAATTTCAGAAACTGCTGATCTCCTGCGACTTTCAAACACAACAGTCACTGAAGTTTACATAGAATGGCACGAAAAACAACAAGCATCCTGTGAGCGGCAGCTTGCGGGCGGAAACACCTCGCTGATGAGAGAGATCAGAGGAGAATGACCAGACAGCTGACGTGAAGGCTACAGTAAGTCATATAACCACTCTTTACAACCGTGGTGAGCAGAAAAGCATCCCAGAATGCACTACACATTGAATCTTGAGGCGGGTTGGCTATAACCGCAGAAGACTATATCAGCTTCCACTCCTTTCAGGTAAGAACAGGAATCTGAGGCCACGGTGGGTACAGTTTCGTGTTGTGGCACTGAAATCTTGCCTAATCTGTTTAATCAAACCTGTACAATGCACGTCCTTCCTCTGTGGACTCTTTCAGACCTGAATTAGCTTCTTTCCTGTTACCAAATTCCACCATTTATATGACATTTAATTTCAAATATAGTAACAGGAAATCCTCTTTCATTTTCGACAGCAATTTCAATCTAAAAAAAAAAAAAAACCCCACATCAAAAAAGCAGTCACTTGATTTTCAGCAAACATATTTATATCTACTGCCAACTAAAGCATCGAGTGTTAAACGCTAACTAAACCAAAAGGTTGGAAACTTTACTGCTCTTAATGCATGAAACTTTGAGAAAAGACTCACTCATGCATTCTCAAATATAAACCATTTAACACTTTCAACAAAAAAAAAGCTTAAACGTACAGAGAAAACAGTTAAAACAAAGTGGCATTAACTCCACAGCTCCATTCACCCCGAGCTGTCAAGTTGTCTTTGTGATGCTTGACATCTCTATTAAAGGAAAGATGAGGGAGCGACAGGCTCGCTCTGACAGGCGCTAGCTGACCCGAACCACCCGCCGTGACCCCCCACCCCACCCCCCCACAGCCTCACGGCCACCACCACTACCTCCTCCTCCATCACATTGTACTCAGTGTGGAGCGACAGAGACGTGGGGGATTGTGTCCCAGAGCTCCCCAATGTTGGAGTGAAAGAAAAGGCCAGCCTCAAAGCCCTGCACGCTGCTCCTTCCATTCAGAGGCAGACGATTAGAGAAGAAAAATGGCTGAAATGAAGGAAGGAAGGGGTTGAGACAGAGGAGGAATCTGCTGTTTCTGGTATTTCTGTAGCGAATAGTTGGGACATTCCACTGGACTAACAGTAGGAGATTAACAAAGTCGCCAACGACAGAATGCAGAAACATAAAATGCCACTCACACAAATACACACAAACACAATATAGCGTAAATAATAACGTCCTGCGTCTGGATTTGACATCAACTGAAATGTATATATTTGATAGCACTAAAAGTATTGGGACATGGATTCAATAATCTATTGAAGTCCAAAAAAATTTTAATTAAACATTCTAACCAGTAGCTAAAGTAATAAAATGTGGTGAGCTAGTTAGCAAGTTAAGTACATTGACACAGCGTTAAAAAAAACACAGAGGATGATTTTGTGTAGCCATGTCATTATCCTCTTCAATACAAAGTTTCCGGAGTATTTTTGCAACCTCAACAAAAAGTCAGCAAGTAATTACATATTAAAAGTCTGGCTAGCGTTTTTTCCCCCTTCTTGATCTGTTTAACCATGAGGAGAATGCGTGTTGTTAGCAGGAGAGTTATTTTTCAGTCTAAACAAACATACCAAATGATTTCATTCTTCTGCACAAGTCAATAGGGAGTTGATTTTTTTTCCCCTTCTGGTTATTGAACCGATTTCTCCTCCAGGCAAATACTAATAACCTGAACACAAAATTTGATTTTTTTTTTCTTTTTTCAAGGCTACTGATTTGTCCTCTATGCTGCTTATACATAAACACCCTCTCTTTAATCGCAATGCAAATACTCGAACATGCTTCAGTGGAGAAGTATAAACCAGGCTGTAGTGTTATAACATTCTCATTACACATGCAACTACTTATATACTGAAAAATCATGACAAAGTGATAGCTGTACAGTTTAACAGCACAAACTTATCATGCTGAACTCCACCCCAACCACTCAAACACCCACCCTGTGACCTCTAACCCCACTATTATCACTAGTCACATGGCCATAAATAGAAAGTGCAGACACTGAACTGGAGCTTTATGAAGCACGGAGAGTGCTCTGGAGCTGGTCCTTTAAAGCCGCTCGTCACATGGCAGGAAAGAGTAACAAGCAACGCAACAGCTGATATCTTGTGCGAAGCTCCTGACATCGGAGCATCGGACATTCGAACCATGACCTGAAACACTGCACCACTATCTGCGGTTTAGTTATTTATTTAAAAAAAAAAAAAAACAATGAAATGACAGATTGGTTTTTCTCTATATCAGCAGGCATGCTACAGATAATCTATGGTTAATCTGTTTAAGGTAACTCTTCAGCCTGCAATATATACCAAACCATCACTGTATCTGTCCATCAAATATCAGTGAGTTAAGTGTGAGTTAAGCAGTGTGGTAAGCGAAGGAGCTCATTTTCATTCAGAAATAAGAAAACTACTTATAATGGACCTGACAAGTATACAGTGATTGGTGCATTTGCTGCTCTTCCCTGATTCAAAAAACTGGAACAGATTTGATGTAGCACACGCCTAGCACAAATAGTGCAAAATGTGACGTTTATTTTCATATGAAAATAAAACCTGCTATTTGTTTTAAGAACCACTAATGATAAACCTTGATTCTCTAATCAGTGAACAGGTTTTATTTTTACAACAAGTACCAGGATTTGAAGTGAAAGTAAAGTGAAATTACATTACATACACCAACTATATTGATATTAATAAACTACACCTTGATAGAAATTTTTGGCCGTCCAGTCACTGCGTCGAGACACAAGTACTGTACGACTTCAGCATCAGTACCAGCACCTGGCTGAGGGATTGAACTTCTCCTGACCTGTTTTTTTTTTAAATGCAGACTGAAGCACAGTCTCTTCAATAAGCACGTAAATTAACACTAATCACGCTCGTATCACATTCCTGTTTCTGGCTGAGCGTGTCTGCGCTAGTATGAGGGAGATGCTTTCCAAGTAGACAACAAAGCACTTCTGCAAGTCGCTCTGGATAGGAACGCCTGCCAAACACTGTAAACGTAAATGTAATTTATTCATTTGGCAGGTGCCTTTATCCAGCGAGACTTAATCCAAGTGCAGCGCTGTTAAAGGAGCCGACAGTCATCCAAGTGCTGCAAAACCTACTGACTAGAAACTCTACTAACATATCATTCAATCAAACAACAAGTGACTGATAATTATAAATAAATAACCAATAGTAAACTTGGACTGTGTGTAAGAAAAAAAAAATCTCCAAAATCAGCATATTAAAAGAGAAATCATTTTCTCACTACAATTAAATTTTCCTCCAGTCAATGCAGGTATTGTATGCATTTGACAAAGATTTGACAAAAATAACTAAGAAATTAAACACAACAGGACATGCTGTTACAGGAAAATAATCAGTGACACAGTGGTGTGATGAAGCAGAGTTACTGTTGATTATTTTCTAATAACAGCACATGTTCTATTCCTCTTACACCACAGCAATTTTTATTAAATTACAAAGCAACATGTCACACTTTTTATCCATTTACAGCAAGTTATTCCTCTTATCACTTACATTACAGTGGCTATAATCTACAAGTGGTTTATAAGGTATGCTACTTAATTATTAACATAAATATAAAATTAGATTTCTGATGAACGGCTGTTCTGTGGCATAACAAATAAACTAAACCTCCGATGTCATTTTAAGCCTCACCTTTGACTAAACTGAGGCACAATGCAAGACTATTTGCAATTATCCTGCTGAGGGATCACGTGACTGTGCAGGATGTTTACATCTTTAGTGATTCATTGCTGAGAATATTTGGTTTGAAGTAGGCCTGGTCAATTTGAAGAGATTATATTGATATTTTTATGCTTTTTTCTTGAAATATCGCATGCATGGCAATATCTTTTTACATTACATTTTTCCATACAAGTTTCAGACTGAATCGTTTTGTTTGGAAAATGTTAATATGTACAGATTTGTTTGGTTTTATTCTTTTAATACTGTTAAATATTGTACTTAAAGTAACATCAATTCTGTTTTTCAGGCTTTTTTTAAAGTAACTATTACACTGGGAGTTTTTTTTTATTAACCAACCTACGCATATACTGCTTGAAATACATACCATGTATTGCAGAAATATTGTGATAATATTTTTACATTATCGCCCACTCCTGCATGACGCAATGTAACAAATCTCCAAATGCTGTGTTTGAACACTCGTACCTGGAACAGTTAACTCACTGTTTTCCAAACTGCTCCTCTGAGACATCAAATGCACCCCATTTTGGCTTTCCTGGCATGTATTCGCTTGGTCTGGTGTTCAGAGAGAGCAAAAACGTGAACTATAAGGACTACCAGGCCTCCCTGAGAACTGAATGAGGAAACATTGGGTTAACTGGGCATTCGATTAGGAGGGGTTATACCCCTCCTACATGGAAATAAATCAGCAGGAGAGCACTGAGTAGAAGAGCTGAGTCTACAGGCGTTTCGTGGTTGTGAAGGAATCCGCAGAGCAAGTGAAGAGGCGCTGTTTCGAGAGGTTCAGATGTGTGCGTTAATTCTGCCTGTGTTAATGACGTTTACTTGTCCTGTGTGTTGCTACTTTTAACTCTATTGGCTCCCTTGTAAAAGTCTCAGTAGGAGTCACCTGGATAAATACTGCACAAAAATAACAAATAACATGCAGACGTGCATGACTGATCCGTGTTCATGTCATCAAGCTTATGGCCGTCCCTTGTGGGCGTGGCCTGTTCAGCTTTTTAAGTTTTGATTATTTCCTAAAAATGTTACATCCTGAAGTGTTTTATTCCTCTTAGACTACCACAGCTATTTACCAACAATTACAATTTTCATTAAGTTAAGAATCACATCATACTTTTTATCCATTTATAGTTAAGTTGAGAAACACTCACAAAACAAGTTAGTTCTTGTTATCATTATGTCATAGTAGCTATAAATAGTCGTTCCCTCTCCAGCCTCTTTTTTTTTAGGTCTCTTGAAGTTAACAAGTCCTAAATTAACGCAGCTTTTCACGTTACTGAGAAATCCCAAAACGCAAACTCTTCTGTCCTGAAGACTTGGTGGAAAGCTGTTACAAAGCGCTGACACTGGAGACTCCTTCCATAAGTATATGTTAAAATAAATGTCTCCTTACTGAAAATTCCACAGCAAAGTTTTTCTTTGTTAAATAAAACACATTTTAATCCGTTTACTATTAGCCTTAGATTATGCGGCACGTCTGATGTACAAGGCCATGTGGCTTAAAAAACGACGTTACTAGAGAAAAGACAACACATTAGAAGGAGTAAATTTATATGAACCTGTGGTTTGAATTACGGCCAGAATTACTGTTAGAGCTGCTGTTATAGAAAATTAAAAAAAAAAACACCTTTTGACCAATCAGAATTGAGAAATCAACAGCACTTTGGTATAAAATGTTTTAATATTTGGGTAAAGCTGAGGAAAATACAAAATCACTGCTAAAGTTTTTAAGTCACTGTTGCATTGGAGCTGTGGTAGTAATGAACTACTGGTTTGGTCCGACTACTTTACTGGTTTATCGCTTTAGTCTCTCATAACTAATTTGCATAAAATCTCAGTTCAAATGTTGCTTTTCTGCTTTTGTGTTCTGGCCTGTTTTGCGAAAGGCGCTATATAAATATAACAGGGTTAGGCCATGATCTATCTATAGGCATGACTCAGTGAGGCAAGCAAAGATACTTCCATCCCACTTTCTGCGCACATGTTGCATTGTGGGAGAATATCGCCAGCTGAGACTGAGACTCAACAAGAAACGCTGACGCCTGATGAGACGAGCGCACCGACAGAGTGCTTAGCTAGCACCGAGAGACCAAGGTGTAACTTGTGCAGGGTGCAGGTGCAAGCTCTGGGGATTTCACACACAACCCGGTGCAGTTATTACACCATGGAAAATATGGACAACACAAGACCCTCAGTTGGCATCAAACATCATTATTAACAATCTTTATTATTTATTACATATCAACGTTGTTCTGTACTTGTCTCTAAACGAATGAATAAAAATTACTTATACAGATGCACTAATCCCACTTGTGCCAATATAAATAAAATAAAAATAAAAATAAAACGCATCTGAGCAATCTTATAGTAACCGAGTCTGCACTCTACTATCTTCTGTTACCAAGTTTCAAAAAAAAAAAAATCACAGGCGTGACTTGACAGTTGGATTTAGCCCTCACTTCACCTCTACCTAAAGACGGCGATGCAGCGGCGCTTTAGTCTGTCCAGCTCTGTCACCTCCTCACTGCTCAGACAGATCAGCTTTCAAAGCTTCACCTTTTATGCTAATACCGCCGTCAACACCTTCGAACTCATCATCTGGTAGATCACTAACTAGCCGAGCCGAGTCTCTGTCGTAAGTGTGTCGTATAACCGTGTTGCATTCTGGAATATTCTGAAGTCCAGCATTGGAGTTCTCATTAATGTGATGTTGAACGTCACTGGAAAAATACTGAGTGGAAAAAAGCTCTTGTTCTTGTGCTTTCAGGACTGAAAAACGAAACCTGACAGTTATCACTTATGTTCAGTTATCACTTAATTCTCTGTAACAGCAGCTCTGGTGGTAGCGCCGGCTATAATCCAAATGATACATTTACATTAATGCATGTGTGCTAATACGTTATCATTTCTAATGTAGCAGCTCATTCACAGGGACTTGTACAACAGAATAATAATTTAATAATAAACAGGTAAATAACATGTTATTTTAAAAAGATTTTTGAAGAATTCTGTGAGGAGAGGTTTATATAACATTTACGGAAGGAGTCTCCAATATCAACGCTTTGTAACGGTCAGGATGTTTTCCACTACGGGAAAGTCTTCAGGACGAAGGATGTTCCAGTTTCTTGGTAACATGACTAGCTGCATTTGTTTTTTTAATGTTGTTGTTGTATTTTATTTGGCCTTGATACTTTTGACACTAATTTAATTCCATATATTAACTTCAAGAGAGAGTATACAATACAACTGTTATAACGGAAGTGATAACAGGAACTAGCTTGAGCAGACGATACACATCAAAATATTAAATGTAACCAAAACCGGTTAAAAAGCGTGACCTGCCGTTCATTAATAAATTAAAAATTGTAATCACTGACAAATTGGCGTTGTAAAAAGCCCTATTCAGATTGGATTAGTTTATCAGAGGGATGTCTGGGGACGTCTACAATAAAAGAATAATCACAAAGTATACGAGAAGCATCGATTTTTCGTTTTGAAATTTGGGAAGTGTTTAATATCTGGGGGAGGGGCACTGATACGCACGCCACGGGACTATACAAGGCAAATAGAAGCAGTCAAAGATTTTTTTTCCTCAACATGAGGTGACATTTGCATAGAAAATCGCAGACGTGTATCCATAATAAAATATCAGACGAACGCTGAGAACAGGAGGTAATTCGGCCTGTCATTTTCTCCGAGGAGGAAGAGGAAAAACACCGACATGGCCGATCCGGATGGAAATAAAATCGCAGAGGAGTTTCTGTAAAATAGGAAATTACCCAACGACCCCGTGTAAAAGAGGAATTAAACACTTCAGGACCTTCTGTTATAGGAAATGAATCACTTCTGTACGCTGAGAGTAACCCTGCTGTCGTTGATTGTTTTCCTACAACAGAATGTCCTGTCATGTTGTATTCCTTACTCCTAGCTCCACTAGCAATGTCACCCTGTGACGTCAGCACAGCACCCAACCTTAAACTTCTCAAAGGAATAACACAAATACACCACCAACCACCAGATCACCAGCTGAACCACTAAAGATGTCTGAACCATCTGAACAGAAATATTCTGAATGTGTTTCAGGCTGGAGGATTGCTCTGAGAAAGCTACAAAACTTAAGGGTTAAGGGTGTAGTATTAAAGTCATGCACTGGCTTCCAGCACAGCAACAATGCTAATGATCACTCCTAATTCTTTTTTTTTTTTTAATTTCAAAACAGCACTAGGGAACTTCCATGTGAAGGTGAGCAGCAAAGCAAAGGCTTTCAGAGAACAATATAGGAACTGCAGAGACATGGTGCTCTTATGCAACCCAAACCGCTGAACAGCTTTCAGTAGGAGCAAGGATTCAGAAACACACACACACACACACACACACACACACACACACACACTACAAATAGCGTTTACAACATGCATAAATGTGTTGGGAAATATCTGGCTTGTTTTTTTGTTTGTTTGTTTGTTTGTTTTTGGAGAAAACTCCAGTCTAGATGCAGTATTCTGCTCCAGATAAATAACCGGCAATAGCCTTTCCACACACCAGCAACTTTCACACATAAAGACACATGACTAAAGCATGTTTTTCACACCTCACACCATCAACTGCATGGGTTAGAATGTACCTTCTGTCCACAGGGGCTTTTCTGCTCCATGTGAGCGCAGGCTCGAGCTCGAAAAACCGCCCGGAACCAAGTCAACTTCAACCCAAACGTCATTCGAGCACAAGTCATCTTTTATTTTATTTTATTTTATTATTTACAGACGAGAAAGAAAACAGCCCTGAAACGCTCACAAACAGCCCGAGCCGACGCACTAAGCTGCGAACCACGCTAATATTAACACTCAAATTGTTTCTTACCTCCGAAGAGTTTTTTTTTTTCCTTTAATAGATGCCGTGTCTTTTTTTTTCCGCCTTCGTTAGTCGTTCACGACCTCATTCCAATATGGCCCAAAGTGCTACTGCGCATGCGCGGACCTAGGAGGACCTAACCTCCCTGTCCGCGTGCTAAGCATTCATCTCATCTTGTCGGATTACAACAAATTTAAATTAAAAAAAAAAAAAAAAAAAGAAAAAGAGCACCTCGCTTTATTTACTTGTTAAACCCGGAATTTTAAGTCGTAGGTAGAAAAGACGTGATGTTGTGTTAGATTTGGGTTTATTTTCTAGTCTGATTTTGAAGAGATAGAGTGGCACGCGACGCTGCTGTTAACCTGCTCAGGTTATCTCACAGGATAACTTCAACCTCATGAAGTTTGCATAAATAAGAATCAGTAATGCATCATTTCTCACTCATCCTGCTTTCTTGGCTTTGTGCTTGAGAGAGATTGAGAGAGAGTGTGTGTCGACTTCTGCACTGTTCTGCTCTGTGACTCTCACTGTAATGTTAATATGGCGGAATATTTCAGCATGGTTGCGTTTGTACTAATGACTAAACTATTCACTTTCTTTAAAAAAAAAGAAAGAAAAGAAAAATGTTTTAACGAGATAGCGAGGTAGCAAGTTAGTCTACAAGTACCAAACCTAAAAGTATTATTTATTATTATTATTTACAAAATTTATTATAATTTATTATTAAATTATTTACAAAATTTACTGAACTTGTATTGTGATATAGTATATTATATTAAATTATATAGCTACATAAATTGCTGTTGCAGCATCAGTTATTGCAATGCAATCTTTTTATTATGGTCAGAAATAGTTTACTGCTATTGTTTTGTTTTTTTTTTAATTATTTATTTATTTACTAGTAAAGTGATTTATTTACTTACTAGTTCGCATATTTATAAAAGGCGTGTGTTCTTCATTTTAGAAGAAATTTTGCTTTTACCTTTTAGCACTTCCAGGGTTTTACAGGTAAATCAGACAAAGGCGGAAAACCACAGACATGCAGTTACACACCGCGACCACAAGATGGCGACAGAATCTACATTTTCTATTAGTCTCGCTGAACTGTTCAGCGGTTAATCACAATAAAGACGCTATAGACGAGCTGTGTTTCTTTTAGACTTAGTGTAATTTCAGCTTTCAGTAGGTTTACATAGCTAAATTCTTGCTTTTATTAACAATGCGCTAGTTACTATAAAAGTATATTGCTTATAACATAACGGGTTTTATAAATATAAGGCTTGTTTACAATGCTATTTTCTGTATCCAGTAATCTTATTACTTTGATTTTAAATAAATAAATTAATGAATTAATTAATTAAACAGGAACTGTTTTCAAAGTCACTTCAGCTAGGCTGGATTTGTGGATTTGTGGATGTGGGAGTGAGAGTGTTGCTGTAGCGCCCCCTGGCGCTGCGGAGTCCCACAGTACAAGGCAAAGCATGCGGTGTTAGAAACGCGGTATTTAATGCGTTTTAATTGTGCGGGTCGCTCCCAGATATTTCCTCAATCCGTATTTTTAATATCTGGAATAAAATTATTTAAAAAATCAAGCACATAATAGTGTAAAACAGCAAGTACTTCTATTTCCGCCCTTTCAGTTTCTCTTAATAAACACAAAGGCATGCTGGGAAACACACACACACACACACACACACACACACACACACACACTGAGATGGAGGCTTTAGAAAATGAGTAGGAGCCTAAATAAATAAATGACCTTATTTCACTGCACTATAGCCTTCACAATTTCTGCTTTCTTTCTTTCTTTCTTTCTTTCTTTCAGTTTTAATCTATTTAATTTTAATGGGGGTTTTGAGCTACAATTCCTTGATTTACCCATTTAGTTTATAGTAACTTCATTATTTTCAGAATGATTTATTCTATTATTATTATTATTATTATTATTATTATTATTATTATTATTATAATTATATCTCAGTTAGCATGGTATTAATGCAACACAGCAAACACAATTTAACAATACTAAAAATCAGGGTATTGATATTTGTAACATCAGTTGTATGTTATATGATGTCACGTCATTGGTCATAAATGTTAGACAATTACACAATCTCAATATTTGCTCAGGTAATGCCTTAGACCTTTTTTTTTTTATCGTGTGAAATAATAAAGATGCTACTCAACAGAAACATATACAGAAACATGTAAACATGTTTACCCATGTCAAAAAAATTCAGAATCTAATAATAATAATAAGCTAATAACACACACAAGTCCATTGCCCTAATAAGATGATGTTGCATGGCTTGCGTTTGAATGTCGGAACCTGACTGGCTTTAATATTTTATGACACAATAACACTTACCTGTTCAGTAATAATATTCACACTGATTTTTTTAGCTTCTGAAAAAATAGAATTCCCCTAATAAAATATTAAATTTATTTATTTATTTACTTACTTACTTACTTATTATTATTATTTTTTTAAAGGCATTTTATAAAATTCAGGGTGACTTTAAAATACATTCGTAATCATTCTCCTCATTTTTCAACCTGACTTGAAGGAGGGTTAATAATCCTTCCTTAATAATTAAGAAGGTATTAATAAGTATAAACAACACACATGATGACTCCAGCCTTCTGGGATAACGATGCTTTTTATTATATTGAGTTTTGAAGTGTAATAACAGTTTTAAAAAAATCCTTATCTTCCCATTAATGACAACAGGTCAGAACAATATACATACATTTATATATATACAATCTTAATTCTTTTTTTAAAACCCTTACATGTTTAATAACATTATATATACTATATCTCAATTATTAATTTATGCAGATATTAAACCTCCACCCACTTTTTATTCTGTAGCAAAATCTAGTACCATAGACCATAGGAACAAAAGCATGATTTCTTTCAGGCTGTAGTTTCTAGAACAAAGGAGTGTGTTCATGGATTAGCAGGCTAGATATTTGGAGGTGAGCTGAAAAATCTCAAATGACTAAATGAATCCAGCTTCACAGAGCATTCCTGCTTCTTGTTTTAAGGGAAAACCTTGTGTAAAAGCAAGGCGTTAAAAAAAGTGCAACACTAGAAAAAAAAAAAAAAAAGCAACACTGCTGATGAGTAAGCAGAATCACTGGTATTGAAACCCAGAGTAACAATCTAAGATTCCCAGTCCAGACAAGGCTAGCATTTGGATTACATGTGGAAAAAGAGGTCTAAGCTGTGAGTGGGAGCAGTTTTCCTGTCTGTCAACCAAATAAGCTGCAGATTAAGCATTTGCACATCTTCCTATATTATAACACCAAAATACAGTACGTAAGATACAGTTCATTCGATTGCAGGGCTTGATCATGAGAAAGAAAAAGAGAACCATAAGCATATTCAGTACTTGGTCCCTAGGGGGCACAGTGGCATTTGTTTGTGAGCAGGTTCTGTTCACACTGATCTGTGTCTGTACCTTCCTGATCTAATACACTTCATTCACATTATGAGCAGAACAGCAAGCTTGGGCGGAGTGTGTTAGGGCAAGGAAACGTGTGTATTTGTGGTTTAGACCCTGCAGATGGTGGTTGTGTCTAACACTGGTTGGACCCCGAGAGCTCCAGCGCCCTCTGAATACGATTGTGTGTGTGTGTGTGTGTGTGTATGTGAGGTGAAGTCTCGGTTACAGCAATGAGGGACATGTTTCATTTCTCCAGAATGGCCTCCAGCTTGGGGTTGATGAACGAGAAGCCGGCGAACGCCGACTGGTCCATGGAGTCGATCAGGTTCTTGTCGCTGTGTGAGAGGCGGGGCTTCTCGCTCAGGAACTCCCGGTCAAAGTTGCTACAGTCGTTGGAGGATTTCTGTGGTTGGAGGAGAGCACACGTCAATCAGAGCGCAGACTGATAAATCATCTGGCTTGCACACGGTAATCAAACACGAGAGCAATCATAGTGACTGCGTTATGGTTCATTAAAAATCAGTTCATTTGTCATTAGGGTACATTCACATGGGACGTTTATTTGACCTTCCCAGCGTGTGCACCAAACAAGTCTGCATTATTTTTCTACTCCACAACTCAGTAATGTGATAAATTATATAAGTTCTCATAAAACCTGAGAAACTGCAAAACTTGGGTGTTAATCTAGCTAAAGAAGATACTCGTAATTGTTTTGTCTTTTAACACATATTAGTTTTATTTTTAATAATTTAAAACGATATGTTCAGAGATAAATTGATGAATTTTCCACATAAATAAGTGGCTGGCTACAATCTGTATCTTGCTAATGCTTCACATGTCTTTTGTACCAAATATTTGTACACACTTGGGTATAAGTGTATAACACCAAACCCTCCAGGAAGACATAATAATTGTAACAGTTTTCTCCAACAAAACATCAAAGTATAGTTTTGCATACAACCATTTGGCTAGCTTCGATGAGAGAGAGATGAAACCAGCAAAGCACAGCTACTACTGGGACTTTCATCTAAGTTGAATCTTTGCCATTCATGTCCCAATATAATGTGTTTATTGGGATAAAACACTAAACGGGTATAAAGTGGTAACGCAGTCGGTGTAATCGGGGCATTAGAGTGAGTTATAGAACAGTGCTCCAACTGCCGGGAGTAAAGGTTATTAGCTTATCTAAAGCCCAGGGATCTTAACCTATGTTTCTAGACATCTTTCCAGCTCTTAATTAATCATTCATCAGCTTTTGTTTGGTTTAATGATAAGTTCAAAAACCACAGAATCACAGACTCTCTAATGACTTGTTATGTAATTAGATTATTCATCTTGATCATGAATGTAATCACCAGAGTTTTGACCAGACTAACAGTTTGTCTGCAGTGTCAACTAAAGAAGTTTAGACCAGACAATGCAATAAATCTAAAGACCGTACCACTTTAGGCTTGAAGGGGGGAGTGACCTCTCGCTTCTCAAGTACAGGCCAGTTGATTGTCTTGAAGAAGGCATGTCCACGAATGTTCCCCACGACACCAAGCCGGCGGGTGGGTTCCCGCTCGAATAACTATAAAACAGTGATTAGACACAGCTGTAAGTTTGATTAAACATTGTAAACATTGATTAAACACACAAAAAAAGAAATATTCAGCAGCATAGTATTACATTTTTCTATAAAAGTCAACCTATTAAAAAAAATTTCCTTACTTTCCTTACATTAGAAAAGTTTAGTACAGTTTCACAAAGAAAATTAAAACTTTCTTTATACACATAAAGCGATTTTATAGCAAAAAAAAAAAAGTGCACCGTTTTAATTTGAATAAGCACGAGCTTGCTAAGTTTAAAATGTGTACAGTAATAAACAGGTAGTGTATGTGTGTATTTAGTAATTAGCATTGTTTGCATTTATACAGCACACGCAGCAAAGAGAGCAAACAAGAGAGCGCTTTCGTTAGCTTCCGGTTTACACGTGGTTACCTTTTCCAGCAGGTCCTTGGCCTCCTTGGTGATCCAGCGCGGGTAGTGAGGCGTGTCCATCCTGATCGACTCAAACAGCTCGTCCTCATCATCACCTTGGAACGGCGACTGGCCAATCAGCATCTCATAAACCAGCACGCCAAATGACCACCAGTCCACCGAGAATGTGTATTTCTGCCCTAGTAAGATCTGAGCACAGACACACACATGCACAGTGATGATTTAATCCTTGTGATGTCTTCCATCTTTGGTGTTTGTGCTCGGAATTGACCAGCCTTCTTAGAACTGTTTAGAAAGCATTTTAATAAATATTTATCATAACCTATTGTTGCATTACACCTTTTAAGCAACCCCATTCCTAGTCATTATCACATGATTTACATTCCTTTTTGGAATTTATGGTGGCTAAATTTATTTGGGATACTGTAGACCAGAGACCAGAGGAAAAGCTAGCTGGCTGGTAGGTTAGGCTTCTGTGTCAAAGTTTAGCCAAGATACTGGATTAAACCCATCAAAATCAAGTGACCACTCAAATCAGCTTATAATGTATACTTTGGAAATCACTGCTATAGAGAGCACACAAACACACACACCTCTGGTGCGATGTAATCAGGTGTTCCACAGAAAGTGGTAGCACGATTCTCTCCAAACACGTTCTCCTTACACATGCCAAAGTCTGCGATCTTAATGTGGCCGTCTCTGTCCAGCATCACATTATCCAGCTTCAAGTCCCTGAAAAACACACAAAAACACATCAGGGAGCACGTCACGATCAATATATGATATTATGAAATACAAAAAATGTTTAATGTCAACATAACATTGACATTATATTAGGATATTACATTATATCCTTCCCTGAAGGCAGTTTATTGGCTATTCAGGGTAACACAGGACAGATACGAGGAAATACCGACAAACATTTACCAGCATCTCACCTGTAAATAATGCCTTTGGAATGTAGGAACTGCAGGCCACAAATAATTTCAGCAGCATAAAACCTGCAGTAAAAGAAAGTACATTGTTGGGTTCAAATTAAGATACCTCTACTATACGGTTTACATCCAAAGCGTCCAACCCATCTCCGAGCACATAGTGCACATAAAAAAGCTCATGTTTCTTTAATTCGCATTCTTCACTGTACTAGATAAATAATATAATGACATATGCTGAAAGTCAACGTTCTATACTTCAGCATTTCCATTTAAACTTTAAGCACTGGGCCCAATTAAATCATCTAAAATAAACCATCTTAGTAAGGAATATGTATACTCACCAGCCACTTTATTAGGAACACCTGTACCTTGTCATTCATGCAATTATCCAGTCAATCATGTCTCAGCAGCGCAATACATAAAATCATGCAAATACAGGTGAAGAGCTTCAGTTAATGTTCACATCAAACATGTGAACATGAACCCACTGGCTACAGTAACCACAGTAACTCTTTACAACCGTGGTGAGCAGAAAAGCATCTTTACACATCAGATCTCAATGCGGATGGCCTACAACAGCAGGTTCCACTCCTGTTAGCCTGCAAAGGCTCACCAAAACTGGACAGCTGAAGACTGGAAAAAGGTCAGGTGATGTTTTTCCAATCTTCAAACGAAGCTCTTTACCTGTATCTGCACGAGTATATGCATTGCACTGCTGCCACATGATTGGCTCATGGGAAAACTGCACGAATGATCAGGGGTAGAGGTGTTACCTCTAGACCGGTGAGTCTATAAGTGGACAGAGATTTTTCTAACTGTTTTTTAATTTTATTAGAAAAAATCTAGCTCTGATTAGTAACTGGAAAAAGCTTAGATTTACATCACTCTAATTAGGCCCCTACAACACATAAGCTTATAAGTCTTTTATCTATAGGATTAAATGCTTTATGCACTGCCTTTAATAAAACATTTACCTAGAGTCCCATTAGGCTCTGAGTGTAGCCAGTTAATAAGTACTTAAGTACAGACATTTAGGTCCCTGGGGGAACAATGGGTTGTTATTTCACATTATTTAATTGCTACCATGTACCTTTTTGTTTTGTCTATGGCACAAAGAGTGATTAAATTGTTATAAACCATAAGAAACTCCAAAACAGGCAGTGTATGTCTATCCTTGAGATAACTAGGATTGCAAAAAGGTAGGGATATAGTTATAACTTTAAACATTGTGCCAGGTCCTGGGATGTTATATCAGCATTATTGTTCTTCTATTCCACATTCAGGTTATAAAGAACATCACTGAAAGTCTTTATGTTTAAGAAAGCATACAATAATCCATATTTAGAGCACCTTTCAGTGAAGAACCAGATCATCAAGTTCGTCAGATCATCAAGTTCATCAGATCATCCCTAAACACTCTTCTAATTTTAGTGTAAGGATTTTTTCTTGTTTGGCTGGTTGTGCAGTTCTTTATAGGAAACTGTCAGTCACTCACGTGGCTCTGTAAAGATCAAATCTGCCTTTATCCTGAATGTGAAACATCAAATCTCCTCCATTTAGATACTCCATCACAAAGAATAAGTGCTCCTGTGGAAGCAAATATACCGAAAGTTGATTACAAAAACATTATGTCATTAGATAAAGCAATTACTCTGACAATGTTCCGCCAAAATGACAGACCGACACTCAACTCATAAAGAAGCTATTTCTTTGTTGAACGAGGCAGACTGGTATTTCCATCACGCGTAGGTGACAGATTTATTAATTATACTTAATTAAACCTGAATTAAAATGAGCTTTGAGTTTACAATCAGGATGCACAATAAAACGTACACAGTGTCCTTTCTAGCTTCCAACTTTCTGTTGTTGCAATACTCAAAACTAGCCTATTAAACAAAGCTTGAAAGCACAGTTTCACCCGAGAACTTATTGCACCTTGGTCTGGATGGTGGAGTAGAGGTGCGTGAGGAAGGGGTTTTCCCAGGCTAATGCTAGCACCCTCTTCTCCACCATTGTGCACTCCACGTCGTCGTCCATTAGTACCACGTCCTTCTTCAGCGCCTTCACTGCAAAGAACTCGCCGCGGCCCTTCAGCTCTGCCAGCAGCACCTAGCGCATGCAGACACAGTACTGAAGTTTCATTACATATTACAGGCTTTATGCATATGATGTGTAAGAAAGGCAAATGTGTAAGAGAATGATACTATTATTGCTTTTAAATATGTTCTGACTGAACCAATCTTTATTAAAAGCATGTCGATGCATACACTGTTTTGAGTGTATACTGTGTGTGTGTGCGCACGTGTGTGTTCTCACCTTGCCGAAGCTGCCTTTACCCAACACTTTGTGAAACTCAAACTGGTCAATGGAGAGGCGTGTGGAATGTGTTTGGTGTGGGACGGCGGAAGGTGTGGGAGTGTGACCATCCCACAGCTTGTCATATGGAGTACTATCTGCTAATACGTACACCAAAAAAACAGGAGAACACACAACAAATCATCAGCAGTGTTAGGATTATTTAGCAGTAACACTCACATAATTAGATCATTATGCTCATAGTCATTTCTGACACAACAAATTTTTCTGATCCGCTGATGCATTTGTATACAAGCTGAACGATGCTGACTTACATTTTTCTTTAATTGGGAATTAGGATCATTATTTCTGACTTTAAACCCAACATTAGGCAAAAGAAAACTATGGTAAACAACGTCCTCGCTGGACCAACAGCCTTCGCAATTATTAAAGTAAAAACAAGAACGGAGAATCAGATCAGCACTGGATGATGTTCAGAGCTGTGATGTTGGTATCTTATTGAAAATAAATTAATCTGAATCAGTCCATCACTAAATATCACTAGAGATGGGTGATTTGACAATTTAACAATTTAACAATTTCCCAGCAATACAGCAATAATGCATTTAAGAATAGATAGATGGATAGATAGATACTTTATTTTAAAGTATACAAAATTTTAAGTTTTTATATTTAAAAATAACATTTGAATTGATATTTTATATCTTATATATATCTTAGATAATTATATATAATTAAAAAAATAAATTAATATTTAACATTGAAAGCAAAAAAAAACAAATTAAAATCTGTAAATATCTGACCATCCAATCAGCTGCTTTCAGTCAGTTTTGAATTATTTAAAAAAAAGATTTAAAAAATTAATGAAAATAGATATTAGATATCCACAAAAGTGTATTGTGATGTGTCATGATATTATATTGTCATATCACCCAGCCCTAAACATTTAACAATTTATTAACCTTTATTAACTTTATTAACACTTTTTTAACACTTTGCTTCTTCTTCTTAAACTCTCAACAGTACAGTGTATCTGGAAAGCCGGGCTTCATTTGCAATAAAGGAAAGAAACATGATGGAATAATAAAAGCTTACCACTAGGGTCCAACGGCACACGTTTGGCTATATCCTGATAGATGCCAATGTCTGACAGAGTGGGATCAGGACGTTTTGTGGAGGATTTCTGAGCAGAACAGAATTAATAGCATGTTATTAAATACTATTTTTATCACCATCCAGCACCATGAAGTCATTACAAACAGAGAGCCAGCAAATACAAACTAGTAGGAACTAAATGTAAGTTGATGTAAGTGGCTGCAGGTGCACTGATAACTTTAAGTATAAACCATGCTGTGGGTCACCTACCATGCTAACTTGAGTCAGAGCTTCGGCTAGAAGTTTCTGGTTTATACCACAGAGGTTGGCTACTTTTGTCTGGCATTTGTGGTGGACGTTCATCGCACAGTCTAAATGGAGAGAAGACAAACATTTAGATTAAAAGGGTAGAGAGAGATGGTAACAGCAAAGTAGCTGGGGGTACGTTAACTTAACTTAAAATGAACTGTTTACACACACCTTATACTCAAGTACCTCACATATCATTCAAACCAAATTTATGGCAAGGAAAGTGGCATTTAGTGCCAGGAGTTAACATGATAAATGTGTGAGTCTTGTTAGAGTGTAACAAGCAGCTTCAAGCAGCGATTGAAACAGGATATTTAGGTGAGAAATAAAGCATGGCTGGACTTTGGGTTTAATCCATTTGGATTTGATTAGACTGTAAAGTGTGTATTCCAAAACATGGAGTCAGACCGATGAGCAATAGTGACCCAGTATTCCTGGGGAGTATTATTTTTAACTCAACCAAACAAGCATTTGGTAATTCAGAGTAGAGCAAAAATCAAGAAGAATTTATATCCTGCATCACTGTGCTTTGAAATGTTATTTAGATGTCTATCTCACATCCATCCAAACTCGCAATGATAAGATTAGTTTATTTTAATCCAATTTTGATGTGATTTATTTTTAAGTTCTGGGATTAATACTTGTTTATTACTCTGCATTAAAATGTAGTACATGTGAGGGAGGGGAGGTGAAAGAAATTGAGTAGACAAAGCTAAAAAAGCTATATGAGCTACATGGGAAGATAGACAGACAGACATATGTCCTGTCTCACCTTCACATTTGAGGCCCTGCTTGACCATTCCCCAAAGCAGACTTCCGCAGTGATCGCAGAAGGTAGGACTCATGTAGTTGTGCGTCTTGAAGCGATGTGGCATGTCAATCTTGAAGCGCTCTTTCTGGAACTGCAGACACACAAAGGAGCCATAATTTACCTGCCACCGTAGACCCGGAGGTCTGTGATTTCGAACGTAGCCTCGACCCCGCTGCATGGTGCCCCTCTAATGAACAGAACCCCTAGAGCTTCCTGCCCTTCCTCTATCTACTAGTAACTACTACCAGACTTCTATAGCCTTGAGAAGCTCAGATATCAGGTAGTGACTTTTGTCTATGAAACAAAAGGTCTGCATTGTAAATTTTCCCAAACAGATCTCTGGCTCATGAAATGTAGTCTAGTGGCTCTGTAGCTGCCTCACTGCCACTAGGTACATGACTGAGCTGCATGGGATTTAAGAGCGCACATGCGTCTATTTATTGATCAATGGAAGACTATGATCCTTGTGATCCTTGTGAGTCTCTTAAGCTGCCTGTCTTTCCTGCTGGAACTCGACCCTTTCACACCCAGACCTGTCCTAAATCTTCTTGCTTTAAAAACGCACCATGCATAATATGGTGTCGATATGGTGACATTTTTTAGATGTTTATTTAACATTTATGGAAGGAGTCTCCAGTGTCACCACTTTGTAGTGGTCAGAGGTTAAGCTGTAATGATTTCCAACATGGGAAAGTCTTCAAGATGGTGGCGTTTATGATTTTGTGGACCTGACAATAATAATTAAAAAAAAAAAAAAAGAATGCCCTGTCGTGTTTTGCTCCTTACTTATAACTCTCTCATTGTCATCACTTGTCATCTGGCCACCCACATCAAATGTCATATCATTAGCATGGGAAGGAACATTTAATACATGTTTACAATACTTAGAAGGAATGCAGTTTTACAGCTTACAGATTCATTTCACATCTATTATTTTAACACTTCTGTTCCTTGTAATGGCTAAATTCTTTCCAGTTGTCTTAGTATATACCCATATTTATATTACTTGTCCAGTATCAAATTCTACTTAGATCAATCCCTTGTATAACTACCCTCTAGCAATTACAACCAATTCTACAGGCTGGAGGTAAATCTACTGGCCAATGCAATCACAAGACCACCTAGTTGATAGACTTTTCAACTGAAGTGAATTACAAACAGTCCCATGGTCACCTCCATGCGCTGTGGGGCTGATAGGAGATACCTTACTGCTCACGTGTGTGTTTACTTAACAGATAAACAGTGTGTTGGTCCTTACCACAGTGTCTCGGCTGTTGGTTGCCGTTCCTGTGCATCTCCCAATGATCTTATCAATGCACTTCTTGTGAATGGCCGCATTGCACTCTGGGAAAGAGACAGAGGAGAGGGGACAGAGGTTACATTAGGTGAGAATCAGTATTAATTAAGCTTCTTGTACACGTTTCAAATGTGTCAACAAACTGACTGCTTACTAACTTAACTGCTATGACTAAAATGTGACTCTCTTTAACTAGGATTACATGTCGTCCAGAATGTAGGCCCATTTATGATTATACTGGAAATGGAATGTTCTCAGACCAGAATATTGTTTTGTTTTGTTTTTTGGAGCAAACATCTCTCACTGGTTAGGAAAAAAAGCACCTGATTCAGAAGAATCAGGTTAGATGTGTGAAGCCTCGTTTTAAATGTAGATGTACTAACAGTGTGTGTTTGTGTGTGTCTGTGTGTGAGAGTGTAGAAGAGATATAAAAGCACTCACGTCTGCATTTGTAGCCTTGTTTGTTAAGTCCCCTGTAAGTGGACAGAGAAAGTGTTAGTGTATGAGCTACATTAAGGCTTTATCTGTAGAGATCAGGTGATACTACAGCCAGGCCAAAACTATTGAGCTATTTTTTGAGAGGTGTACTCACACACACACACACACACACACACACACACACACACACACACACACAAACACACACAGAGAGAGAGAGAGAGAGAGAGAGAGAGAGAGAGAGAGAGAAGGAAAGAATAGCCCAGGGTATTTGAAGTGACTGCTGAAAAATCACAGGAATGCCTCAGAACCAGTACAGACACACACCCAAAACACTCACACACACATGCACACAATAACAGCCATGCCTTCTTGCTGCTATAAATGATGTTAAGTAGCAGACAGGAGCAGGAAGTTGATTATAGTTTAGATTTATCAGCTAAAGTAGATACTAAGCAATAAGTTTTATTATTATTATTGATGTTTGGGTAATAATGCAATATTTCCTTATAATCGTGTTTCCATCCAACCATCAACTCACCAGACGAACTCTCGGCAGACGGAGCAGAACGTAGGCTGTTTGAAGAAGGTGGCGAGGAACTCGTGGTTTTTGATGAAGTGAACCTTTGCCTGTTTGATGGCTCCTCTTCTTCGATTCAGTGTTAAAATCCCGTCATCTTCTTTCACCCTGGTTGACGCCTTGCTCTCTGAAAGTCAGGTCAATCAAGACGTTACGGATCTACAAAACACTACACTGCAAATTAAGGACACTTGTAATGAGAGGTTGCTAAGGTTGTTGCTAAGATCAAGTACATGATTACTAGGGTCTTCACAAGAACTTTTGGTGCACCTGGGTTCTTAAAGTAAGGTCCGAGACACCCAGCCAGGCAGTCTATAATTTTATCAGCATATTGTTTTTAATGGCATAAAGTCAGTGGACCTCACTATTAACTACTATTGATATAGTTATTATTTAGTTTTATAATTATGAATGAATTATCTCACACTAATTCTTAAAGATTCTTAAAGGAACTAGATTCTTAATACTAGCTGATATCTTTAATAGTTTATGGGTTCAGTAAATAAACAAACAATAGTACATAGTACATATTTGCATAATGTGCTGAAGATTGCCGTGATTTTTTTTTTCCGTTGGCTGCAAAATGTTTGAGCCCCCAGTTCCCCCTCCCCACCCCCTGCTGAGAAGAATCCCCTATTTAAAAAAAACAAACAAAAAAAAAAACATACCACCACTCGGAGGGGAGTTCCAGTGTATTGTTGAGTAAAGATGATAAAGCTGACATCGCTTTTCACACTCCCTCACTTTACCCACTGACTCATCTTTCCCCCCACTGGGGTGGTAAGACCCGGCAAACGTTCCGACCACAGCCCCCTATTATTCTTTGCCAAACGTTTTCCAAAGTCACGACGCACTTGTCAGTTGTGTAAAACTTCATATTATGCAGTACAAAATTTAGCCATTATGCATGTACATGTATAGAATTATTGGCTCACACACAAAGACTGTTGGTCTGGCCTAGTTTAGTTTTTGTCCTATTTCACGGGCAGCACTTTTATTTGCCTTTTATATGCCACAAAAAATGTCTAATCCTTAGGAAGAGCTTATTAATCCGTAATGCTGTTAGACTGTAATTCACTTTAAGTACATTTTGTTCAACCGATCACTATGGATATGAGGATGCTCATTTCTAATAGCATTCTAGGATTTTCAGCGCTGAATTAGTGCTAGGATAATGCCAGTGTTAATTTACTATGATGGGCGTCAAATAACCATAACTGCCATAGCAGCATGACTACTATAAAAATACTAAGAAATGGTCATACCCCATGGCTAATGCAAAATACATGTGTAAGCCAAAAACTTTATATATTACATGATATATATAATAATGATGTCATTATATGTCTTATGTATTTTATTTATGTATATATAATATTTATAATGCCATTGAGCCTGCTTTAATGGGTGAGACAGATACAAGGAGCAGATTGTGGAAGTGAAACTGGGCCTCTGACTCATCTGACAACTAAAGTAAACAAATAAATGGCATTGTGGGACACAGATGAAGAAGAGTGTCAGTGAGGTCAAGACGGAAGAAAGAGGGAAAACAAAAGAGCTGAGAAAAATGAGGAAAGAAATAACAGAAAGAAAGAATGAGAAAGAGAAAAGAGAGACAGTGGCGGCATAGACAAAGCCAAATATGTTCCAGTTTATGGCTTATTGACAGGACGCAGTGTTTGGTGTGTGTATGTTTTGGATTAGAAACTGCTGTCGGGAGGCCTGCTCACACTCTGAGGTCAGAGCGGAGGCCTGTTCAGACATGAGCTCTATAAATAGAGGCATGACTGTGCCTGCTTTCAGGAAGCCTATGAAACAGGGGTGGAACCAGCGAGGGTGTCTGCCATCTCAACCGTTACACTCCACAAATACTCCAGTAACACTACACGCACACTCCACAAACACAGTCCTAGCCACTGCAGTAGGTGCTAAATCCTTCCGTACATTCCCACAACAGCCCCATGAAGTTTGTCCTAAACTTCTAAGAAGGAAGAGTTAAAGGATAAATGTCCATTTTCCTTTTTGATCTCCCTAAACTTTCTCTCGCACTTGGTGCTGCTTTTTTTTTTTTTCCGCTTTCATCACTCAGCAAAGGCTGAACCAGGATGATAGAGGTGGTCTTAACACTGTATCGCCACTAGGGTGCACTACATAAGTACGCATATGTTACATGTACAGTGGGGTCTGTGTGGCCAGAGGGTCAACAATTTTATTCAATTTTATTAACAATTTTATGGAAGACATTACAGTGGTAACTGTCAATTCTGTTACAATTGTTGTAATTATTATTTACTATATTAGTTATAATCCTAAATGGTGGTTCATAGGCTTGAACAGGTTTAAGCTAAGGTTCAAAACATACACTGATCAGCTATAAGATTAAAACAGGTGAATTGAATAACATTATCTTGTTACAGCGGCACCTATCAACGGATGGGATACATTAGGCAGCAAGTGAACAGACAGTTCTCAAAGTTGATGTGTTGGAAGCAGGAAAAATGGGCCAGTGTAAGGATCTGAGTGACTCGGACAAGGGCCAAAATGTGATGGCTAGAAGACCGGGTCAGAGCATCTCCAAAACAGCAGATCTTGTGGATGTTCCCGGTATGCAGTGGTTAGTACCTACCAAAAATGGTCCAAGGAAGGACAACCGGTGAACCGGCGACAGGGTCATGGGCGCCCAAGGCTCATTGATGCGTGTGGGGAGTGAAGGCTAGCCCGTCTGGTCCGATCCCACAGAAGGGCTACTGTAGCACAAACTGCTGAAAAAGTTCATGCTGGCTGTGATAGAAAGGTGTCAGGACATACAGTGTATCGCAGCTTGCTGCATATGGAGCTGCGTAGCAGCAGATCGGTCAAAGTGCACATGCTGACCCCTGTCCACTGCCGAAAGCACCTACAATGGACACGTGAGCATCAGAACTGTACCATGGAGCAATGGAAGAAGGTGGCCTGGGCTGATGAATCACATTTTCTTTTACATCATGTGGATGGCCGGGTCCGTTTGCATTGCTTACGTGGGGAAGAGATGGCACCAGGATGCACTATGGGAAAAAGGCAAGCCGGCTGAGGCAGTGTGATGCTCTTGGCAATGTTATGCCGGGAAACATTGGGTCCTGGCATTCATGTCACCTACCTAAACATCATTGCAGACCAAGTACGCCCCTTCATGGCAACAGAATTCCCTAATGGCAGTGGCCTCTTTCAGCAGGATAATGAGCCTGGCACACTGCAAAAATTGCTCAGGAATGGTTTGAGGAACATGGCAAAGAGTTCAGGGTGTTGACTTGGCCTCCCAATTCCCCAGATCTCAATTCAATCGAGCATCTGTGGGATGTGCTGGGATTGCAACTTTACAGGACTTAAAGGATCTGCTGCTAACGTCTTGGTGCCAGATACCACAGCACACCTTCAGGGGTCTTATGAAGTCCATGCCTTGACGGGTCAGAGCTGTTTTGGCGGCACAAGGGGGACCTACACAATATTAGGCAGGTGGTTTTAATGTTATGGCTGATCGGTGGAAATCTGAACCCTAAAAACAAGTATAAACCTACTTGAATGTAACTACAATTTGAATATGACCATTTTTAGTGCTTTGAATTTTTTATATTGTGTAAATATGTACTTGTTGCAACATTCAGTAAAAAAATCTTTCCCTTGCTACTAAAAGTTTGAGACCTCCTTTACTACACTCCTTTACTACATGACTGTTAATAAACTCATTTTCCATGACTCATGTGTGACATAGGTTTATGAGTATATATACTGTATGTGTCCACCCACCCAAGTCAGTATCTTCAACAAAGAACTGCACGGACATCATGACCTTCCCGGAGGGCTGCAGGTCTACCCAGAATTCTGCTCGGCCGTTGCCCTTTTTGCAGCGCTCCGCAAGGACAGACACACCCACTGTGGCCTCGGAGAGAGGCTCCTCAGCCGTCTTCATCAGGAGAACCTGGATCACACGGCCTTCGTAGATATGAGCATCAAAGGTGGACTTCCATGCTGGGTACATGGTGGGCTTCCTCTGGACGAGAGTCTTTCCCCGCTCTGGAGAGAGACAGAGAGATAGAGTTGAGATAGCAAGTTAAGTCTATTGCTAGCTTAGAATCAAACAACTTGCTGTGTTTTACAAATTGGTTTGTTCATTTCTGCTTAATGGGGCTCTTTGGCTGGCCTTATCGCATACATTATATATTACTTATTACATATATTACTTATTATTTCCTTTAGTTAATTTTTTAAATCCCTCAGTAGGCTACCTTTAAAAGACAGTTGCTATGGTTACGTCTCAAAGAGGGAAGTCACTCTATTTTTGTCACATTATAACATTTGCATCTACTCCCGCCTATAAATAATTCCTTTCTCTGTAAATCCTTGTCATTGGACTTTTTAAAAAATTTTTATTTAGAAAAATGTATGAATGTAAAAGGGTGTAGAAAAGTATACATTTTGGCATAGCCTAAACCTTTAATTAGGCTTGTTGTCATGGTTACATAGAATCTGGTGCACTGATTTATAAACTGTGATGACATTTTTGACATGACATACATTAGAGATGTCCAGCAGCCAATCAGAATCATGATAATGCCACTAATTATAATAATATCATATCAGTGCTTCACAGTATTAATATGAACTAGGAGGTTTATTATGTAGGCAGCATTGTGTGTGTGCGTGTGTGTGTGCATTTTACTCAGACACTCAGACATACTAACCCGTGCTGAGAGACTCCTTCATCTTGATGGCACAGAATGGTGCATCGGTCAAAGGAGGAAGGCTTCCCAAACTAAAATCGTTAAAGGCGATCCGCAGGAACGGAGCCATGGTGAACACACACCTGAAACACGCATAAAGAGAAACATAAATCAAACAGATGTTCAAACAGCTGTGTGCAGAGCTGGATCTATGTACAGGAAATGTCTTAGGAGTTGCCACAGAAAGAGAAACTTCCACATTAGAACATCCCACACAGTAACCGCTCACACGACAGTGAAAGCCATTTTTTCATTTCCTTCACACTACATAACTGTCGTGGATTAACTGTACATTTGATGTGTTTTATTTAGGCTGTAAGAATCCCCAGTGTCTGTGAAAAGCTTGTACATAGACATGTGATCATCTGTGGAGCGGAAGTCATTACAGAAATGAACTAAATGTGCAAACATGACTAAAAATAAATGTGCTAATGTCACACAAAACTGTTAGCAACTACAACTATTTGCTTTAAAAAAAAAACAAAAAAAAATTCCTTGTGCATTTCGAGTTAATGCAGCCTTTCATCATTTCTTGTTCCCCTTCCTTTTATGAAAACCAAAAATTTCACACATTGCTGTAGTCTGCCTGAAACACTTTTTTCCTGTGTTTGCATCAGCTTCATGCCCTTTTATGTACAAAATAAAATTTAAAAAATGCTTTCATGAACTTGAAGTTTCTTAGATGTCATTTTCCAAACACAGCAACTGAAGTTGGACTGAACTGCATTCCTGATGGCATTAAAGCTCAAAACACACCTACACATGTCCGCAAGGGCACACACACCCTCTCTCAAGTGATTCCACCGCCGAAGTGTGTCACAACTGGCCTTTACACCATTTCATAACATGACACAGATTACAGTTCTGCTGTGCAATGAATATACATCTACTCATATGATAAGGGATCTTATGACCCAGGGACTTTACAGGGTAAAGTTGTATTTCTGTAAAAACGAGGAAGCAGTTTGGAAGCTGTGGTTTCTAACTGGAAGGAAACTGTTTGCAGATACAGCAGGCATGGACAGATTTCGTTCTTTTTTGCAAACACCATCCAATAGCAGGGCTGCTCCTGAGACTCGTTGGCACTTAAACCCCCATGATCCTCCATCTGCTCATGCGTTCACTGGAAGAAGTTGATCTCATATCAGATCACAAGTTTATTGGCACTTAAACCAGTTTGGACACAAACAAAATTATCTCATATCAGCATTTGAGTTCAAAGGCACTTAAGCATAGACGCTGGAAAAAACTGATCCCACGTCAGCTCTTTAATTGCCAGTGAATCTCAGATCAGCTTAAGAGTTGAAAGGCACTAATAGATAGATGCTGGTGGAAGCTGATCCCAGGTGAGTGCGCAAAGTCACTGGCACTTAAACCAGATTGGACACTAAGAGAATCTGATCTGAGAGCAGCTCACAACTACACTGCACTCAAGCCAACATTAACACAAGAGCTGGAAGAAACTGATCTCAGGTCAGCTCACAGCTTCACTGCGCTCAAGCTGGCATGAATGCTCTAAGAAGCTGATCACAGATCAGCTTCTTAATTTCGTTGACATGAAAACCAGCGTGGATGCTGAAAGAAGCTGATCTCAGGCCAGCTCAGAAGTCTACTGGCACTCATCCCGGCATGCGTTCAGTGGGACTCAGACTGATCCCAGATTACAATGCAGTCACAATGTTGCTCAAAAACAAAAAGACGGGGGGTGTGTGAGTCCTGGGTTTTAGCACGTTGCTATGGTGAGGATTAGACGGCGACTGAGCTGCAGATTCCAGACTGCATTTTTGGCCAAACAGTCGGTTTCTGAGTAGCATAGACAATTTTTGCTGGAACCCTAGAGGTCTTGCTTCTTATAACAAAACGGTGGCAAGCTCAATGTCATCCCCTGAGAAGCTTTCACCCGAGTGCATTTTTCAACAGCAGATAAGCTAAATATTTTCCAAAGCAATGACATATGCTAACATTTCAGTACCCACGCTGATAAGGCACGCTTACATCATAACAGGACATTGTGAGTAGCAGCCAGGCATCTAAAAGTTGGGAAGGGACACGAGAGTAAGGGTCCTGTAAAGAAGGACGGAACAAACCGGGTGGGACGTGTGTTTCTCTGCACCAGTGGAGCGCTGATTAAGGGCAGGAATGAAATGTGGAGCAGGTGGAGTGGGACTGAGTGGGACTGTGCGCTTCAAGAGCTGTTCCACACTCACACTCACACAAAAAGAACACATTGCTTGCATTGTAGACACTGACTTTTTAAAAACACTCAAACAAACCCTGTCACCATATAAGAATATTTTCACACAAATACAGTATGGACAAAGCCGACATCCTGAGAAAGAAACAAATTTAAGAATGGACCAAAATTTCTCTCTCATATAAACTGGGAAAGACACACACAGACACACATGCACACGCGCACACACACACACAGACATAGCTGCAGATGACGTTAAAAAAGACCCACTAGTTTCCCAGGAGAGAGTGGAAAAAATGAGCACACACTGCAAAGGAGGGGACAGAGAGACAGCGAGAGAGAGAGAGAGAGAGAGAGAGAGAGAGAGAGAGAGAGACAGACAGAC
Source organism: Pangasianodon gigas (assembly GCA_022758105.1). Classification (NCBI taxonomy): domain Eukaryota; kingdom Metazoa; phylum Chordata; class Actinopteri; order Siluriformes; family Pangasiidae; genus Pangasianodon; species Pangasianodon gigas. Next base: position 4,109,026 of record CM040473.1, on the reverse strand, counting down.
AGACAGAAAGAGAGACAAAATATATATGAGATGCAAACACAACCACAAACTTTACACCCTTACAGTCTTAAATGCTTAAAATTTATATTGATTTTGTATTAATCCATTCTGATATATTTCATAATAAATTACTAATCCCTTCAAATCAATTTCTAATGCAGTTATGAACAAAATGGCTGACTGTTGTCTGTAGTTCTCCAGGAGTGTGCTTATATTTGTACACACTCCTCTGTCAGGCATGGAAACATCCCCTGCATCCTTGATTACCGTTGTGGCACACATCCTGCTAAAGTAAGTGTGTGTGTGTGTGCCTGTGTGTGTGTGTGTGATTATAACCGAGACAGCCTGGCTTTGCCATATAGCCAGTAGCTTAGCAAACAGTGTGTCTAAAAGATACCTTAACAGTTATGACTGCGGTGGCGGTTTAGGGTTGTTTGTCGTCTTCATTTAGAACACGGTGTTGAGTTGTAATGTGCGGTGTGCTGAACTGCAAACATTGTGCAAACAGAAGTTTAACTCCTAGAACTACGTAACATCATCATAAAAGCAATCTTTAGGATATGCAGTCAAGCTTTCTCCACCATTAAGTGTTTTGTGGAAAAAAGCAGTTTGATGGAAAGCAGAAGAGTCTGACACTGATCATTACTGACTAATAAACAAATGGGAATTGAACGGAGCCAATCACAGGTTTATATTAATACAATATCGTTTCTAAAGTAACAACTTACCCAAGGACAAAAAAACAAGCCTATTAATTGATGTACTGTTTACATGATATGGTGTGAGGAGTTGTACATTTAACATTTATGGAAGGAGTCTCCAGTGTCAGTGCTTTGTAACAAATCAGATGTAAAGCTGTAACTAAGTTTTACGACACGGCAAAGTCTTCAGGAATTTTGATTTTTATGCTTTGAGAGAGAAAAGAGGCTGTTGAGGGAATGACTGTTTACAGCGGCTATAACGCAAGTGATAACAGGAACTAACTTGTTTCGTGGACGCGCCACTACATTAAATGTAACTACAAATAGATAAAAAGTATTTTATGTTGGTCTTAAATAAATAAAAATCCCTAGTGTGATTTAAGAGAAATAAAAGTCATCTGGATCTGCTTAGAAAATCAGTGAGTAGTGATTAGTAATAAAATATACTCCTACACTATTAGCGTTTATCACTGTTTTCCCATTACTACTTGCTGTTCATGAACCCGCCCCTCCTGTTGATGGACAGCCTAGAAATAACAACTAATAATAGTTTGTTTTTTTTCCAAACTCCTTTCAGAAGCACTTCAGACAAAGCGTGAAGGTTTGTTATCTTTCAGAGGCGTTGTTAACAAAATCCCCTTAAGTGTGTCTAATGCGCGATGAGTAACAGGTCAGCTTCTCGCCTGTCACGCCAAAGTCTATGTGCGTGATTCGAACGTGCCAAATCCTACACAACAATTATCTAAAGCAAACAGTATAAATGACAAAGCACTGGTGCTGCATTTTTTTTACCAGCTATTCGAAAAAGCAAATAAACATTAGATATTACACACAAGTGAAACTAGGTTCTTCTCTGTCTAGTTACACAGGTGTAATAAGGCATGTCTCTGAATCTTTCTTTACCCATATGTACACACATACACGTACATTAACACACACAGCTTGTCTGGTTCTTTACTAGTTTACACACTGTGTGGCTGCTCGACTGGTGTGTTTGTTCAGCCGTAATAGCAGTTACTGTGAGACAACCTGGCAGTGCAGACCTGTGTGTGTGTGTGTATATCTTAGATACCTCCTACTCTCCTCTTAACCTCGTCTCTGGTTACGTGAACACACACACGCAAACACACACACACACACACACACACTCACTGTTAAAGAAGCGCAAGTCAGCAGAGTATAGTCAGTAAGTAACGACTCTGAGTGTTATTCTGGGAAAAATCATTCTCTTCTTTGACATATTATATTTCTTTTCCAAAAGAAAGGCCGGCTTGTGAATGGACATTTGCCCAGACTGCAGTCAGCACATTTTGCGTTCTCGACAGAAAGATAAGCTCACTCTCTCACTCTCTCGTTCGCTTCCTTCACTCTGCTTTCAGCCCCTTTTCTCTCACAGGAGTTTAGGATTTCTAAACCAATAAACTTTAATAAGGCGCTCATTCAAATGAAGCGTGAAGCTATATGAGGTCCTGGGGGTCAAGTTCATGGGAGTGTGTGTGTGTGCACAGCTTCCAACGTTTTCTGAGGAAGTGTTGCTGTGAATGGTGTTAAGTCTTTGAACAGGAATCATTAAAACCTGGAACGCCATCGCTGCAGGAGCAGAAGCAGGTGGTCCAAACACGTCACATCACCAGTAACAAGCAACACAGCTGTAATCCTGTCCCTATTCAAGGTAACAAGCGTGTGTGTATGCATGTATAGCAGGGTGCTGGTTTGATTTTCATTAATATTGCCACATAACGTGGGTCAAACAGGACTGCTTCAATCTTTAGTAATAGGGCTGAGTGATAAGACAAAAAATATCATATCACAATACTTGAAGGCGTTTCAGCATTATACTAAAAATATATATCAAAATTGGTGTTTCAGTGTTTTTGTACCTGTTCCGTAAAGTTGTCGACACAAAATACCAAACAATTGTTTTGGGCATATTTTAACTTTAATTTTACAGCTCGTCATCTTTGTGAAAACGATAAAATTTTTTGATTACTCATCCTGTACTAGTCTTGCATTCCTCTAATTAAATCCTCTCTAGATCATGTATGTCCAGCCTCCAGGGGTGGGCCTTGCGTATCTCAAATGTTATTGGTCGTTGTGTTAATCATTCAAACACGACCTCACTCTGACTTCTTGTATCTTGTATGATACAAAAATAACTGATACTGAAACAAATGAAAAAGAAATTATGAAAAATATGAATATTTTACAAGTTTAAAGATTCAAAACTGTACAAAACTTCATCAATAAACATCAATAAACAGATAATGTACCATAATTTTGTAACTAAAGAAGTGTCAAACATTTTTTAATTAAAATCTCAGCATTTGAGTGCTGCTTCGACACTCGTCTAAAAAGCAGCAATCGAAGGTTGGCATAGAATTACACAGATCTCACAGGACAGCTACAAATTCTGGAGCGGTGTTGGTGAAATGTAAACAAAACATGCTAATGGACAGACTAAAATAATGCTTTCATGAGCCTGGATCATGATTGATGACGTAAGCAGAACATAGTAATTTTCTTTAGGTATGACATGGAGAACGGATATTGTCACACAGATGGCCAAGATTTTATTGGGATCATATCGTACAGTGTGACAAGTACTAATCTTGAAAGAGCGCAGTAATTGCACAGTATAAAACTGGCTTTACTGATAAATGGTAGGACTGGTGATCATGTGACTTCGCCAAAAAAAAAATAGCTGCTCGCTGTAGTCACTGTTCTTGTGCTTATTTACATCTCCACAGTTTCTGGACTGATGCAAGACTTCTCTGCTCTACTCTGATTGGCTGATGGGTGCGACAAGATACTAATATCATGGACAATCCAGTCTTGAACATGTCTCTGTGATCCAGGTCCTTCTGTTGAGCTAAACACTGAGCAAAGTGTGAAGAACTGGATTTCAGGAAGCCTTCAAGAGCATTTAGTCACTCTGGCTGAGGAAAGACTCTTGTCCGAAACATAAGGAAGCATACAGTCAGGTCATCAAGCTGCTTCTGATCAGATATGAAACGGCCTAAACGAGGCAGGCCAACCTGTTTATCCTGCCTGAGATGTGTGTGATGTTTAACCACCAGTCTCGGCATACTTTTCTTCTTACCAACACCCGAAGCCTACGTGCTGTCCTGTGTCATCAGATTTAAGTTCCAGGCAGAACATCTAGATTCTAACAAATGGAGTAAACACAGAAATGTGACACTACTATTTCTCAAAGCGTTCAAGTCCCAGTTCAAAAAAAAAAAAAAAAAAACATGCTCTACTGGATGGAAGACTACCAGATAATGAGATAGCTTTATCATTCTGACGCACTCGAATCCGTTCTCAAAACAGCCATATGTGTCCTTTTCTTATTCATAAACTTGACAATAGGTCTATGTTTCTCCTTCAAACAGGTCTTCTTGATTCATTTAAATGAATCAATATGATCTAATTAGAGTCAGCATCGATTCAATACGGAGGATCGGTTTTGGTTCAAGGCGAGTGAAAAAAAAAATGGTGGATCAGATATCGGAGGAAGAAAAATTTAATTTGAGTCGATCTTGGAACAAATAGAAAATTTGGAATTGGAATTTTTTTTTAATTGGAATTGTTTACATATAAAGAGACTGAATTGATTTTTATAATATTTATGCTTTGCACTTTATTATGTTTGTGAAAACTATGGTTTTGTCTATGTTGCATTTTTAGCCATGTATTTATTTTCCTGTATTTTCTAAGTGTTTTAGTGTTTTTAATCAATTTAAAGTGTAGTTTCTAAAGAAAAAACAATCTTATGGATACATAACATGGATGATAGACTTACACTCAAAAATACAGGGTGTCCCAAAAGTCTCCATACATAGAGGAAATTAACACTTTTTAGCAAAATGTCTTCCAAAATTTTTCATACTTAGTTTATATTATATATATTTTTTCCAGATAGCTTTTAAGAATGTCTTTGACAAAAGAAGAACATATTGAAATCATTCTCATGGCTGGATCGGGAAGCTGTCGCAAGGTTGCGATGGACTTTAACAGGAAACACAGCAAGCATATCACACACGACACTGCTGCCAAACTGGGAGTCAAAGTTGGGAGAGACAACTCCGTGTGTTTTTACAAAATCATGTAGTGGATGTTTTGTAAAGAAATTTTAAAAATAAAATAGAAATAGTTAAATTTTGCTAAAAAGTGTTCATTTCCCCTATGTATGGAGACTTTTGGGACATCCTGTGGTGTGAAAATATATCCTAAATCCTTATAGGCAACTTAAATATATTTTTACGTTTTTTTTAAAGATATATTTTAGGTTTTAGACTTTACTGATACAGGAAAGTGCCAATTTAGATGCTTTTATCTCTCAACTTCCCCCTGATGCACTTTTCTGAAACAGTCACCCCTACTGGCTGCAACAACCTGCACTACTATCTATCTATCTATAAATCTATCTATCTATCTATCTATCTATCTATCTATAAATCTATCTATAAATCTATCTATTTATTTATACTTTTATTCATGGTTCCAAATCTGCCACACCTGAAGCATTTTGCCAGTGTGTTGAGCAGACCTGCATTACCGGGATGACGTGTGTTACATATGATTTAAAACATTGCAGGGAGGCAAATCCTCGGCGCGAAAACAAAAAGCCGTCAAATGACCGCTCCAGGTAAATTTCCCTCAGATTTGGATGGTTTGAGAAAGACTTTACATATTAGTTTCAGTACTGCGAGTGCGATCGAAGCCACTCTTATTAGCTGTCGTTCTTTCATTCTTTCTCATATGTGCACACTTCTCAATGTCATTGCATGCAGGGGAATCAAAGCCCAGTTCTTCTTGATACACCAATTGCAAAAGAAATAATGATGAAAAAAGTAAGAGGCTGAGAAAGAAAGAAAGTAAGAAAGAAAGAAAGAAAGAAAAGATGTCAAAAAGGGTTCAAGGTCAATGGCGAGGTAGGTGCCATGTGACTCATTTCAGAAAGCAATTGATTTCTCTCTCTTCCCTCAGGCTCAGAAACAGCAGCCTCTCTCTCAGCAGTCTCTCTCTCTCTCTCTCTCTCTCTCACACACAAACTCACACACACACACACACACACACAGCTCTAAGTCAGTGTGGAAAGGCTGATTCCTCTATAAAACAGGGCACGCTGTGTATTCCAGACTCCCTGTTTGCACATGTGCTGTGTGTGTGTGAGTGTGTACATGCAGGTGTGTGTTTGTGTGTGAACAGTACCAGGGTACAGTCAAACCTGCTGAGCTACTCTCTCTGTTTCATTATCACAGACAAAGAATGCAGGAACAGGTCTGAAAACAGGTCTGCCAATGTAAGTGAGTTTGTGTGTGTGTGTGTGTGTGGCAACGACTGAGAGTGTGCATGTGTTGGTGTGCATGAGACAGATGCGTGTTAAGAGTAATGTAACTCAAACGTAACTCAAAACTGTGTGTGTGTGTGTGTGTGTGTTGGCATGTCTCCCTAAAGGTGAAACGCCTTTTGCTCTTGTCTCTCGGTGCATTAAGCCTGGTATCCATTTCTGCTTTGTACACACTTCACAAAGACTTCATTAACCTCACCAGGCCACCCGCTGCACTCAGAGCACCTCCTGTCTGCCAACCACCAACACGGAGCAGCACAGTGTGTGTGTGTGCGTGTGTGTGTGTGTGTGTGTTTCAATAACAGTCCTCTCAGTGTTGTGAGTGAGGATAAATATATTAGCTAGACACTGTTGTGTATAAGTGACACAGAACAAATATGGGTAATAAATACATGCTGTTTGCTGTTTGAAGGGTGTTAGCATGCCAAAAATAAATAAATAAATAAATAAAAACATGGACCTCTAGCATACAACAAGCTGTTAAAGACAAACACCTAGCCCTGCACATGTAAATAGCATCTCTGTGGGAGCCACACAAGAGCTATGCAAGATCTATACTACAGCTATTTTAGAGTTACACGATATCAGTGTAAGAGCTACATGCCATCTGTGCGAGAGCTATGCGAGATCTGTGCGAGATGTACAGTACACACAATCTGTGCAAGAGCTACATGAGATCTGTGCGAGAACTACACGAGATCTGTGCGAGACCTACATAAGATTGCGAGAGCTACACGAGATCCGCGCGAGGGCTACACGAGATCCGCGCGAGGGCTACACGAGATCCGCGCGAGGGCTACACGAGATCCGCGCGAGGGCTACACGAGATCTGTGCGAGGGCTACACGAGATCTGCGCGAGAGCTACATGAGATCTTTGACAGAGCTACACGAGATCTGCGCGAGGGCTACACGAGATCTTTGACAGAGCTACACGAGATCTGCGCGAGGGCTACACGAGATCTGTGCGAGAGATACGCAGGTGCATCTCAGGATGTATATGCAAGATCTATGCAAGAACTAAATGCAAGATATCAATGCAAAAGTTTCATGCAAAAACTAAACAAGAGTTACATGAGAGCTACAGGAGAGATATGCAAAGTCATGCAACCGCTATGTGATACCTACTTAAGAGCTATGCGAGGGTTAGGTGTGAGTGCTAGACGCTCTCTCGTAGCTCTTACATAACTCTTCTGTGAGTGCCATCAGTTAGCTCAGGTTTGGTCTAGATCAGCTACTGTTCTGTGTCCTTAGTGTTGCACTGAATACAATAAACACAACATTGTCTTGTAGTGCGCAATTTAATAATGAAAAAACTGTCACGTGAAGAGAATGAATGAATGCTACAGGCTGTTCTCTTTGGTAGAACTGATAACAGGAACAAAAGAAACCACATGTTTGCAGCGTCAACATGCTTGCATATCAAAAGAGGATGAGCCACTGTGCATGTCAGAACAGAGCTCTGTGGTCAGTAGAGTAATACTGCGAGGCAGAGCATACAGACGATTTAAATGTGCTCTTTAAGGCAAACTAAGTAGGGGGTGTTCACCACTTCTTTCTTCATCCATGTCACGTCGATTCAGCACCAAAAACAAGCGAGAAACAACTACAGGAAGAAAAAAATTGACGAGTAGTTAAAAAAACGAGCGTTGGAAAATGAGTCAGAGTCGAACCAGCAGACTGCGCTGAGGGATACGGCAACAGCTTGTTCTTTGGATGAGTGCTGATGTGTCACCAAACACAATTACTGGATAAGAAGCAACTCCAGAGAGTCCAGATGAAAAAGAAAGAAAGAGTGGAGATAATATTATGCACATAATGTAAAAATGCAAACAAACCAGACTATCACTGTAGAGAAAGTATGCAAAATATTTCCAGTGCGTATACTGTATTATAGGTTAGGGTTTCGGGTCACCCAGAATTATTAAATAAGAAATAAAACACATTAGCACATCACAATTTTTTATTATTACAGAACGACACGTCATATTTTTGATCCGTTTATAGCTACATTCAGTGATGTAGTTAGTTCCTGTTATCCCATATGTAATAGCAGCTATAAACAGTTTCGTGTTAATAATCCACAAAAATGCGGCTTGTTACCGTAAAACCGCAACGTCCAAACAAACTGCAACGTCCCGTGGTGGAAAACTTAAAGAAACAGTTTTACTTCTGACTGGCACAAAGTACAGACACTGGAGACTCCTTACACAAAATTGCACTATATCAAAAATTTTAGGTTTTGCCTTGTTAAATGACACATTCTTCATTCATTTATTATTAGAATATTATCAGGATTACGTAGAGCATAAATCAGATTGGAAAACCAAATAGCACTGTGGTATAATAATCATAAATAAATATCATATTCAATACCAATTCCAAATCCAAAAGTGCCTTATGGATTGACTGTTGCTGGCACAAAAGCGCTCCTCACTCAGCAGCTAATGCTTTACATCAAGAAAACACACAAAATTAGAGTCAAAAACAAAACAATGTGCTTAAAAATAATCATTTTTAACACCTTTTGTCCAGTTTTTACAGCTTATCCGTGATAACGTTACTAAATCTACTGCGTAAAAATGTCTGCCTTTATTTCAAACTGATGATAAATTGATAATGTTATCAAAAATTTCTAGTTGAAAACTGAACACAAAGCCGTGCTTCAGTTGTGTATTGCTCCATCCAGCATGTTGTTATTAATTCATCTTAAAATATATGATCAAATAAATGATGCAATATGTCCATATTAACTACCTAAACTGTTAGGACATTTCAGGCTGAGACAAATCATAAAAAAACATTATCCATGTATGACGTCATAAAATTTCCACTGTCATAAATCCCCACAACATGACGGACAATAATTAAAATATCAGGTGTTGGGTAAAAACTTTGGTAGTTATCCAGAGGGAAGTCATACGATCCGGGACGTGGCTAAATCTGAAAATGTAGAACAAGATCTCTGTATCTATTTCTCACAGTACCCAAAGTCATTTATGCAGCCTTGGAAATACTACTCCAGCCTCTGATATTTAGGACACCTACGTAATTACACTGACGCTTTAACAGAATTGGAATTATTTTTAAAAACCTGATTTGCCAGGCGTGAAAGCTAGATTATCATTACAAAAAGATGCGGCATATCAAATTGGTATCAGAAAAACACAGAAATAACCGAGTGAATGAAATGAGATAAAGTCAGTTGGTGAAAATAAAAAAAAATAAAAAAAGATAAAAGTAACATTGGTGTATACAGGGTTGTAGATTCGGGGTGGCAAAAACAACCGAGTGAATGAAATGAGATAAAGTGGGTAGGTGAAAATTTAAAAAAGGGCTAAAAGTGACACTGGAGTATACAGGGTTGTAGATACGGTGTGGCAGAAATAACTGAATGAATGAAATGAGATAAAATGGGTAGGTGAAAATAAAAAAAAAAGGATTAAAGTAACAGAGGTGTATACAGGGTTGTAGAAATGGGGTGGCAAAGAGGAGGCAAGAAGCATGGCACTACCTGATTATGTATTGGAAAAAAAATGAATAGTTTTGTTTACTGTACTGTACTCCATACACTTTCAGTTTAAAAAAACAAAACCAAGGTGCTAAACTTTATCTCTCCTTGTCACTGATGGGGTACGCTTTAATATACTGTTCACCTGAAAAACACATTTAATGCACATACCTTTTAGAGTAAAGCTTTAAAGAGACACTATAGCCACCTTTCTAGGTGTACTACAAGGAAAGCTACAGCTTAGTACCCCTCTTTTTCTGCTAGTCTAGCTGTCCAAACTGATACACAGTTCCTCACACAATGCTACAATGCTAATCTGACCTGAGGTGGTGGCACGGTTCATTTCAAGGCTGGCAGCTGCCTCCGCTGTACAGCAACTGATTAAAAAGTCTGACTTGTCAACCACAAACACAGAGTTTAGTTAATGAATGATGTCCTTTGTCTTCTTTTCACTTGCCCACGTGTATAAGCGACTTTTCTACAACATATGACATGAAACAGTGCAAGAAAAAAAAGAGAGATAAAAGTATTCCTCAGAGATTGTACACCCAAAGTCCCGCGAGCTCTGCTTACGTAACGTCGCGAGCGCTCTGCGCTCCATTAAACACCGGCTCTAGAACGGTTCTAGCTCACGGTTCCTTCATTCACTGCGCTAAAACACATAATATACAAACACAACCGTGTTTTATTGTCTTTCCTGCGGCTTGAACGCTACAATAGATGAAACAACACGCATGTTATGGTTACTTCCTGTCCAAAAGTGCATTCTTTGTTAACCGGCGGTTTAACTGAACTTCACCGCTCTGGTGAATTGACAACGCGGCGCTACTTCATGCTGCTAAACAACCTCAAGTGCAGTTTTTATATGATTTGATAACCAGAAGAAACATGAAAACACTTCTAATGACCCCTGGTATTCATATTCCTATCTACATAAACGTAAAAAGTGAAGTCTCAGGAACTTTTTGCAACTATAAGCTCATTTTTAAACCAAGTCTTCAAACTTACCTCAGAGAAACGACCAACAAATCTGCGTAAACTAGTCCTTTCTGGTGCTTTACAAAGTGACCGGAGAACACAACACACGGTGTGTATGAGGAAGTGTGTGTAAGAGGGAAAGAGCGAGTCTAAGTGTGAGAGTGTGTGTGTGTGTGTGTGTGTGTGTGTACCCGCCCCGCTGTCAGAGTCATTGGCCACGTCCAGAAACCGCATACTAGCATACTAAACAGTACGGCGAATTAGAACGCTACCAGCGCCTCACTTCTCGCGCGTCTCCATGGCTACGCCTAAACACTGCATACTACCGTACTATCTAGTGTGCTTTTTTTTTTTTTTTTTTGGATACACTAGCTATTTAGTACGGTCGCGATTTTTTGAGAGTTGTCATGGTGACGCGATGTGACGTTTCCACAGGTGAAAAAAGGGGCGTGGCGATTTCTACACGAGGACATTTAGTCCACACGTTTTTTTATATACATATATAAAATATATTTTTTTAAATATATATTTTTAAAGTAACATGATACCTTATATCTTCATCTTTGTGTGTTAAGGTTTTAATTTTTTTTTTGGAAAACAATCGTGTAATCTCTTCCTCTAGATTTCTTTAAGAATGTACATAATGATAAATGTTTTTTTTAAATACATTTTTTAATAACATTATGGTTTATAACTTGACTTTTGTGGTTAAAATTAAGATTGTGTCCTCCTTGAAAGATAAATAATAATAAATAATTAAAAAAAAATCAATATTCTAATAACCTGACACATTATAACTTGGACTTTGTGTAAATAAATAAATACATAAATAAATACATAAATAAATAAATAAATGTAAGATCCCCCACCCCCGAAACATCACTCTATAAGGTCAAGTTCATTTTTTCACTTCTCACTGTCAAGATCTTCTCACTTTTTCCTGCTTCATACCATAAATGTTTGGTTTAGACAAAATATTCATGAAAGTAGCTGACAAAATGATGATTATGTTAAATTAGTTTAATTAGAAATAAAGAAACTAAAAACAAATCATGTAATCTCTTGCTGTTGTAGATTGCTTTAAGAATAAGGGGAATAAGGAAGTCAGTCTGAAGTCATTTTCTATGAAACAAGTGAGGCTGTGTTGCTTGAGGTTAGGCGTGTGCTTCTACAGGCACCTTCAGAAAGCCTGCCTTTGTTTTGCATGTGCTCAGGTGAGGTAGCTGTCAGGAGTGAGATGGACTCCGGAGATCCCACACTGAAACCTGAGCTCAGGGAACTCCTCCTTGCTCTTACCTCACAATACTGGAAATCACACAAGCCTTTAACATATTGCACTCTCTCTCTCTCTCTCTCTCACACACACACACCCATTGTGAGGTCACATGACGCTTACTTACTCTGCTACACCCTTTGCTCTAAGTCCAGGCTGTGGCATATATAAGTAGTGTGAGCTCCTGTGTTGCTATTTATAACAACTTCTTCAGCTGATGCTAATAAGACCTGGAGTGTGTAACTCATGAATCTGTATGCCCAAATTTACTAAAAAGCTCCAGAAAATTCCACCCTAGAGAAAAACTGTGTGTGTGTGTGTGTGAGAGAGAGAGAGAGAGTATGTGGGAGTGTGTGAGATCTTCAACTGCTCCTGAACTGTTGTACTGTTTCACTTCTCTTCTAACTCCTAGAACCAATTCTTTCTTAGCTGTCTGTCTCTTCTCCTTTTCAGCCCGTTCTTCCTTTGTTTCTCGCTCTTTCTCTTCTGCTTTGCTCTTACCTCCCTCTCCCTCTTTCCCCCTGCCTGCCTTCCTTCCTCTGGTCTGGGTTTTTCACAACCATGTAATCTCTTCCTCATCTTGTGAATTTCTTTAAGAATCAGTAAGAATCTTCATTCCAGAATAAACTCTGAGATGATCAGATACACTCTTTATGTGAAGGGAAGAAAATAGTGCTTGGCTGTCTCAAACCTGTCTGATTAACGTGTTACTCAAGTATAAAGTTGGCAGATACAGTTTGTAGCTTTTTTTTTTTTTTTTTGGAACCTGGGAAAATAGCCTCATACTCCATTATGACTCACCTTGTGAGTATCATCAATACAACAACTTGTGAGTATCATCAATACAATTATATGTTTACATATTAAGCAAATCTTAGGCCCATCCTTCCTTAGTGTAAGCATGTAGATTTGACTGGTATCAGTTTAAAACCATTCAATCACATAAATATAAAGTAAATAATTCTACAACAGTGATAAAACTAGTGGGTGATAGAAGCTATCCATCTCAGTCCTGCAGATCTTTGGACCACATTTTGAGAACCATAGGTTTAGGGTTTCAGAAAGAACTTTGACAACGTATCAATGGTTCTAGATTCAGTTTTAGTTTTGGGAGTAATTATGGGAAAGTATGAACTAATTACTAATTTAATTGTATGGTGTCTTTTGTTATCAAATTTTATGTTATAGGTTGGTGACAGCACTAATAGTGAGACAATATGGCAAAAATGTTGTGATACTTGATTGGTAGGGCAGTAGTGGTTCAACCACTAAGGCTCTGGGTTACTGCTCAGAAGCCCCAGGCCCTTAACTCTCTGTTCCAGAGGCAGCGTATCGTGGCTGACCCTGCGCTCTGCAGCCTCCTAACAAGCTGGGCCATGTGAAGAAAAGAATTTCACTTCTTTCACTTCTTCTTTTTCATGATAATGGCAGTGCCTCATTTGTAAAACCTGTGATAAACTAGAACTACAGTAATAATTTTATTTTATTGTCTACAAACATTTAAGCACAGGGTGCAGGGAGGCAGAGCGGGCAGCATTGCGCATCACATCTCCAGGGTCCCTGGTCCAGTCCTGAGCTCCTGTTCTACCTGTATCTCTGTAGGTTTCCTCTGAGTTCTTCAGTTTCCTCCCACATCCCAAAACCTTGCCAGTAGGTGGATTGGCTTCACTAAGTGGCCTCTGTGTGTGAATGTGCGTGTGCAATGCCTTATGCACAGAGTTTCCGGATAGGCTCCAGATCCACCGGGGCCCTGACCAGGATAAAGCGATTAATGAAAGTGAGAAACAATTTAACACCAAAAGGAGAGGAAACGGAACATTTCATATAAACTATATGTTAACAAAATGAGGTTGTCAGAGCTGAATTAAGGGGGAAAAGTCATGTTTAAGTTAAACAGTATTGTTTTGCTTGAAAAAGTCACTGGTTAGATATATAGGATGTTTGGTGAACGGTTACAGGAAAATTGCGTGGTTGGCCATTTGCAATGTCAGTCATGGCCTCTTTCTGTGAAAGTAGGCGGAAATTACCAGACTCTCTAGAGAAATTGAGAAGTTTGGCTTACGAGACTGTAAAAGTAGTGACAATATCCACTATTATCCAAGAAATGTGTATTGTGACATTTCACAATATCAGTATTATATTGGTTTATACCTCCCATAGACTTCCATAGACTTACTCAGACAAAACCCTTTTTGCTTCTGTGTCATAGGAGTTTGCCTGCAAAATGGTGCTCCTTATAACTGATAAGTCTTATTTAGGTGAATTTAGAGAGAGAGAGAGAGAGAGAGAGAGAGAGAGTGTGTGTGTGTGTGTGTGTGTGTGTGTGTGTGTGTGTTTCCTATCTGTTTCCACTGACCGGAACAGAAGCAGTACAGATGACTGGCCCTGACTGGCCCAGCAGCACTGGTCTGACTAATGACCTTTCACTATGATCAATTGATTATACAGGCACTAGTGTGTGTTTGTTTGTGTGTATGTGTGTGTGTGTAATGTAATGTAATGGAGCAGCAGTACACCAGACGGCACTACCAGGCTAAATGACAGGAAAGGAAGCTGCCAGGGCGGAAAAACAAACAATGTCCAAAAAAAGGAGAAAAATGACAGACACTCATTTGCACACACTTTTTCTCTCGTTCTCCTGCTTTCTTTCTCTTTCCCTGTCTGTGAATTCAGAGAGGAGAGAAATTATGTTTTTTGTTTGTTTTTTTCCCTTGTTTTTTAAATGAAGTACATTGAAATCTCTTTTTGTGGCTGTCTGTGATTAATGATTGTGTGATTTACAGTATATATTAATCACATTCTTCTTTTCAATGCTTCTTCTTCTTCTCTAATTCGGAACAATTCATGGTTCTGAAGGCTGGCAATAAATAAATAAAGTTTACACATTGAGCCTAATTATAAATACTGTAAAATTGTTCTTCAATGGGGATTTCCCAGGCATGACGTAATTCCGAGCATGACTATGCTTAGAAAAGGTGTGACCTCATTTTTTTTTTTTTTTTTTTTGCGCAAGAAACTATATGTTGTGTCCTCTAAACATTAATCACGATAATACTGGTGACTTCATGGATAGAGCGATAGGAGTGGAATCCTGCCCTGTCGCCCACACACACACACAAACAGATAGAAATAGATAGAGAGAGAGAGAGAGAGAGAGAGAGAGAACACAAATACACAAACACAGACCTGTTTTCAGCCATATATGGAACTGGCGAGAGATGACACACAGAATGACACATCTTTTCTTTTGTCTCCTAACCAGTGAAACTAACACACAAGTCTCATAATACACACAGAGTGTGTGGCTTTTACAATAAAATAAAATGATAATAATCACAGCTCTACAAAGCCGTTGGTTAAAGGCAAACACGTACGCAAAAGAAGCAGCACTGAACAAACGCGTGGTGGTTAGGAGTTGATCTCATATAAGTTCATTTGGTTTAGGGGTCATGTAAGTGCAGCATGGAAACTGACCTTAAACAGCACATATGCTGACAGACATGATGAGTTCCACATATACATAATCTATATGGACAAAAGTTTGTGGACACCTGGCCATCACACACATATGTGGCTCTTTCCCAAACTCTTGCCGCAAAAAACTGGAAGCACACAATTGTATAGAATGTCTTTGTATGCTGTAGCATTACAATTTCCCTTCCCTGGAACTAAGAGGCCCAAACCTGTTCCAGCATGACAATGCCCCTGTGCGCAAAGCGAGCTCCATGAAGACGTGGTTTGCCAAGGTTGGAGTGGAAGAACTCGAGTGTCCTGCACAGAGTCCTGACCTCAACCCCACTGAACACATTTGGGATGAACTGGAACACCGACTGCACCCCAGACCTCCTCACCAACATCAGTGCCTGACCTCACTAATGCTCTTGTAGCTGAATGAACACAAATCCAGTGTGCTCACTGCCCCATTTATCTCCATAGAGTTATTTTGCACCTAGTGATGCCTATTGGGGCAGGAATCATGCTGCTCCATGCTCGACCTATGAACATTTGTTAAGCTGTTAAGCAGCAGACATGACAGTTAATGACACGGTTGTGGTTGTTTTTTTTTTTTTTTCCAAACTGGGCTAGTTTGTGGGCACCAAGTTCTTGTTGTATATAGCAAATAATTAGAACTAAGTCGAAAATTTTTCCACAAACAAAGGCAATGTGTAAGAGCAGACAGCGTGTCTATGACATACAGAACCATTTCTGTTATAAGATATATTGTAAAGATTAGGAGAATAGGAGAAGGAAAGAGGGATTATGGAGTGCATAATATCTGTACATTAGAAATGCGTGTGCACCATGGTGACCTTGTTGTCCTGACTAAAAATGAATAAAATAATATTGTGCCATTGCTATAAAGGTTATAAGATAATAGTGAAATTTAATAAATATATGAGATGGAGTGACATAGGATATTAGAAGGACTTCATAGCTGATTTCATAGTTGGCTTTTTACAATTATCTGTAGCTGAATCGTACATTATCTGAATTTATAATTGACTGAAAATTAATGAATGATGTAAATCTTTTAAGTTGATGTTTGATCTCCTGTATTATTTCTAAACAAGTGTATGATATTCGTCTATCAGGGCTATGTAGTTAAATTAATCCACACCTTCTGATCAGTTAGAATGGAGAATTCAGCAGTGCTGAGGTATAAATATCACCTGTCTTCTGTGTCACCGAGATGGCTATCTCTCTCGAGAAGCTGCCTAATCACGTAGCCGATTAAAAGTAACCTCTCGCTTTCTGGCTGTGGTTAAACACCAATCTGGCTCACTTTCAGGCTGAGGTTTTGTGGTCTCTGAGTGACAACTGAGTGTCACATTTTTAAAAACGGTGTCTCTTAAACTGAAAGTTTGACCTTGTTTCAAACAAAATGGATTTAATATTTACATTAATTCAGACGTGAGTAACTGAGAGCTTAGCAGTCCTGGGATTTGAACTCAGAACCTTCTGGAACCTCTGGAGCTACAACTGCTACAAAGAAAGAGACAATGGCTACGTTTACATGCGCATCAATATTCCGATATTAATCAGAATTTGGCAATATTCTAATTAGTATTGAGTCATTTAAACACCGCAATCCGATTGCCCGATTCAGATTAAGACAATATTCTGAGTGCCCAAATTCCGATTCCCACCCCTGGAATATGCCTGTTTTAATCGGAAATTTGTTGCATGTAAACACCTTATTCAGAAAATCCACTGAAAGGAAATATATGCACATGCTCAGTCCGCAAGGAATTGTGGGTGCTAACAGATGCTTAGCTGTAGGCTACGTATTTAGGAATGGCAACACAGGCATACTTACGACAGCCATGTATACAGGAATATTCCGATGCCTGTACGCATATAAACATGGTATTCGGAATATGGCTGCAACCCGAATATAGACCTTAAACTGAATTTGATGTGCATGTAAACGTAGCCAGTGAAAGAAGCCTTAGGGGAATTCTCTATTTTTTTAAATCTTATCTCCACACCCACACAAATGCACACACAAATACATACACACGCACACACACACACCAACAATAGTTTCATTGTCAAGGTTTCTCTCTAATTCTCTAGCCCAATGTTTCTATCTGTACTTTTCAGGTAGGAAGACAGAGAAAATAAATCTGTCCCCCGCAACCTGTCCCTCTGTCCCTACTTTATCAATCTCGTTATTGGGTCAGGAGAGACTTGAGGGAGTTTAGCAACTGGAGCAGCCCAGTTTCGGCAGTTCAGTTTCTCTCAGTCTCTCTAGGTTTCACTGCCTATTTGCCGTACGTTATTCGTTCCCTGCAGATTCGCTTTTCTCAATTTTTTTTGCGCTCTCTCTTATCACACAACTCATTTAACCGAAAAGGAACAAATGGACCTGAACAGTCTCACGATGTTCAGGTCTTTTTGTACTTCAATCATAACTCTTCAGCTACCATTCATTTGCTAAATCTGCTCTCTGTTCCCAGGTTTTGCACGTAAAATAAGCTCCAACTGCCACCTTGACCCTGACCTCATGTTACATCTTTGAGAGGTCTATTAATCTGATGGAAGCACACAGGCTCGTTCAAAGTGGTTTGCATAAGTATTCACCCTCTTGAACGTCCCCATGAACCACCCACAACCCGCCAATTTAGCTCTGATACAACCAGTTGCCATTAGAAGTCTCACAAGTAGTTGAACAGAGTCAACCTGTGTGCAATTAAAGTGTCACATGATCTCAATATAAATACACCTGTTACAGGAAGGCCACAGAGTTTGTTAAAGAACACACCTAAACAAACAGCACCATGAAGACCTAAGGAGCGAGAACAGCAAGTCCAGGACAACATTCTGGCAAAGTATAACAAGCAGGATTTCGTTACAATTTGGAACGTCGTTAAATCCGTTATTTAAAAAAATGGAAACATGTTGCACAACCACAAATCTGCCTAGAAGAGGCCGTCCTCCAAAGGTCAGAAGGGATTAGTCAGAGAAGCAACCAAGAGGCCAAGGGGGTAAATGCTTATGCAAGCCACTGTAGGAAGACAGTACTGTCCTAATAATCATTTCATTCATGCACCAAGGAACAGATCAGATATTCTGCAAATATTGCTGTGTCCTATACATCCATGGATCTCAAAGACTCCTAGAGGTCTGTGATGTACATCAAGTTATCAAGTTTTTAAATCACATGACAGTGGTGATTACTATAAACTGGTATCACTGTTGTCATGGTTGTAATTTAGTTACCATAGTTGTAAGACTAATTGACTGGCCACTTAAAATGGAAGGGGTTCACCTAAAACTCATTAACTAAAAAACAAGCGTTGTGTTAATATTAATCTAACTGCAGTTTTAAGTAAAAGCAGGAAGTGCTGTTAATATGATACACACTGTTTCAGATCTGCATCTGGATGAGTGGAAAGGTCAGGAATAAACTGGTACATTTTTTGGAGAATTGTTCTTAAATCTGAAAATCTGAAATCTGTTCCATGATCATAGGGAGGTCCTTGGATTTTTTATTTTTTTTTTACTCTGGACAGATGCCACCTCTTCTTGTTGTGTGATATTGTTGCCCCTATCTTCATAAACAGATATTTATTTGTAATACCGTTGACTTGTTATTTCTACCAGCCTTTCTGTAACCCATCACGCCTAAGTGGTCCTTTTCCACTCGTCTGAGAGCTTTTTCACTAATTCTGTTATCACGGCTAAGGTTACACATCCTAAACCAGCCTCATACAAAGCCATCACAATGAAGCAGCACCATTAATATTTCAGCGGATGAAAAGAAATAGGCTGAAATGTTTTGTGCAGTTTCTTTCTGTTCATTCACATCAATTATTCACAATTCGTCCCACTTTACCCAACTGTGCCCGGGGCCTGATGATAAAGCTCATTATCCAAACCTACAGTAGTTATATCACCTTACTCAGCCCCGAGGTCTGATCATCACAAGCGGCAGGAGCTTGAATGCAAAACGATGTCAGTGATAAGGGGCTTCTCTTACACAAGGGGTCCAGATAAGCGTCCAGACTTCAGGCCTAGCTCACACAAGCAGTGTGTGTAATTACAGAGAGAGAGCAGGCACTTTAGGCCCAGTGACCTTGGAGAGCTATTAATTATTTAGATACGAGTTTTTTTTTCCAGGCTGGTCTCAGGGAGATAAAAATCAGATCTGAATTAAAAGTCAGGCCACATTAGTGTAATGCTATAACGTATTCCCATTCAGTTACTGATCAACAGGAAGGAGAGTGTTAAGTATTCATAATTACCATCCAGTTCTTCTTCATGATCACTACAGCGGGAACTCATGGAAAGCTCTTTGTGATTAGAACTGTCTGTGCTGCCCCCTATCAGCTACTCAGTGAAGTATGTTGGTTTAATGGAAGCTAGAAACTGATAATTATATTAGCTTTTAATTTTGGAATTATGCTCCAGGAGATATTTTCAGTGCAAACTTTTACTGAAATCAGAATAAAATATATTTAAACCAAGCCATTTTCATAGTTATGGGGCTTTATTTTATTATATTTCCATGATTTGTGGATGATTTCATTAATGTAGATTATTTAATTAATATGTAGTTGAATATTTTAATATTTGTATTTAAAGCCTTTCGAGCACTCAAATGGGCTAAATAAATAAAATAAAAAATAGTATACATTATACTTTTATGTATTATTACATTACATATTATTATTATTATTATATTAATCATTAAATGATCATTTATATGTAAAACAACAACAATAATAATAATAATAATAATTCACCAAATGTACAATATATTTTAATATCAAAAATAAAAAAATTATATAATCATAAATAATATTAGTGCTTTTTCTTTATTATTATTATCATTATTATTATTATTATTATTATTAATTTTTTTAAATAATTGTCTGTATGTGACACACCTTTTTACTACATTTATTTGAACAATAATATCCCTAATCCATACAGCTGGTTCATCTTAATAATAAAGTACAAAAAAGGTGTCAGTTTGTAAATGAACAAAAAATAAAAACCAAACTGTTATTTCCTCAAGTAAAAAACAGATAAAACTATTGATAAAACTGGCATAACTTTCTTTTTCTTACTTTATCTATCAGTGCAAATAAAAGAAAATGTATGTTTTTTATAATTATGTACATTTCATTTACATTGCGCTAGATTCTGTGGTTTATCGTATATATATAATCATCATAATGTAACACAGTGTTTAACTGCAACCTCAGCTGTCAACAAAAGAATTAGATACTGTGCATCTGTAGATCTGATAATAAGTTCAATACTGGCACTTTGCATTTTTTTTTCTTTTTATGGGATAAAAACGTCGCCTTTGAAACAAAGAAACCAGACAGATTGCAAGATGTCAGGGGAAAAAAGCAGAACAGACTTCTTTATAGTGTACAGTAACAAGTGTCAGTTGGTGTGAAGCAACTACAGGAAGCTTACAGTATCATTTGCAACACATTCGTCTGTTTTCTCAGTGTATCATCAATATGTACAGCAGAATAAACCTGGATAAATTCAATACTGTGTCATCACTGTGTCTCTTGTAAGCTTACAACGAAAAAAAAAAAATTACAAATCAGTGCAGCACAACAGATATTTAAGAAACATATGTTCTCAGTGTTCTCCAGTCTCAGCCCTATAGAATCCCATATTTTTAAAATTGTGCTGATCTGATTCAGCATGCAGGGGTCTATACAAAGACAGATAATGTTTTTATTTCGATCATACACCTTTCACCTCCCCGGTGTGGAGACATTTGTCATAGAGAGTGATCCCCTGTGGACAAATTTCCGTCAGTGATTTGAATGTAGCCCACAATGCGGCTCCTGACATCTGGTTACTGTGTATAGAAACAATGCAAAACCTGCGAGTGACAGGTGGAAAAACATTCATACGTGTACTTAACCACAGTGCTCATGTAAATAACAGCAGGAATGGACATCCTAAAGATATTTATAATCAGCCTATTTAAAGAAAACTGAACTTCTGGTGCAGGCTCAGACTTTATAAAATTGACTGTAGAATGCAGGTAAGTCTACAGAAATGTAGAGAAAACAACAAGCTTGGGCAGAGATCAAGATCAGAATGCATTCTCAACAAAGGTTTTTCATGCATCGTGAATACAGATGATAAAATCATGGTAAAATTGACCACTTACGCAGTGGTATGCAAAAAAAAAAAAAGACTTTAGAAATGTAATGAAGTAAAATTCTAGACTAAAACCAGGCCTTAATATGACACAGTAATGATAGATCATGTAGTAGGAAAGACTCAGCATCACTGTCAGTCATAATCACCGAGATAAAAGGAAAACTTTTTTTTACACAATTTTCCAAATGACGTGTTTAGTGTGTCATGTTCGCTTCTTTAGTTCGGAAATGGAGCTCCACCTCAGATCAACCTGAGAAGTAACAGAAGTCTGGCTGTAAATATCTTCATCAAATCAGTCATGTCATTTGCTGATCTAGAAAATCTACACAAAAAATAGACAAAAATGAACAGTTGTAGCTGAATGTTGTGCCATTATGAAGGCAGTCATCTTGGATAAATAAAATTAACTGACAGTTGGTGTCAGTCTACTTCCTAAGCCCCGCCTCCCAAAAATTATAATGAGGACATACAGGTGCTGGTCATATAATTAGAATATCATCAAAAAGTTGATTTATTTCACTAATTCCATTCAAAAAGTGAAACTTGTATAATGTATACATTCATTCCACACAGACTGATATATTTCAAGTGTTTATTTCTTTTAATTTTGATGATTATAACTGACAACTAATGAAAACCCCAAATTCAGTATCTCAGAAAATT
>CM040473.1:4010331-4086804 GCA_022758105.1 Pangasianodon gigas | reverse complement strand
TAACACCTGAGCAGTGCCACAGACTGATCGACTCCATGCCACGCCGCATTGCTGCAGTAATTCAGGCAAAAGGAGCCCCAACTAAGTATTGAGTGCTGTACATGCTCATACTTTTCATGTTCATACTTTTCAGTTGGCCAAGATTTCTAAAAATCCTTTCTTTGTATTGGTCTTAAGTAATATTCTAATTTTCTGAGATTTGGGGTTTTCATTAGTTGTCAGTTATAATCATCAAAATTAAAAGAAATAAACACTTGAAATATATCAGTCTGTGTGGAATGAATGTATACATTATACAAGTTTCACTTTTTGAATGGAATTAGTGAAATAAATCAACTTTTTGATGATATTCTAATTATATGACCAGCACCTGTATTGGTGTCAGTCCTCCCCCTTAAGCCCCGCCTCCCAAAAGTCTGAATGAGGACATATAGCGAAAAAGTTATGCGGATAGTAATATAGTTGTATTTTATAGTTAAATTTGTAAATATGGACTATACAAAATATTAAATAATGAGATCACATAGATTAATGATGTTGATTTGGGCATATATTTGTCAAAAATATAAATTGACATAGACTGATTTCTATTATTTAACTACATTAACATCGTAGCTCCAGTGCAAAACTAAAGAAGCAACTTTTGCACGACAATTTTTCGAGTACGAGAATCTGTGAATTTTTTTTAACTATTCCTGTAAGCCACAAGAGAAATTCAGATTGGATGTGTAAATTAAAAAAACAATGATGGAAAACTATGGCACAATTTACATGCCCTGTCAATCAAATTATATTACAGCCTAAATTCTAGTATCTAATGATGAAATGTACAGCTAATATACAGTCTTATATCAAATCTGCCTATTGTAAATAGATTTCACACAATACACATCAAACCATATCATTGTGTATCAAAATTCAGATGATATTTAAACTTATATACTGTCATTTTTTTTACGTTAAAAATTGAAGCAGATAAATCCAATGTGTGTAAAATGTTCTGTACTAAAAGATTCCTCTATTTTATATCACTTATTTACATTTGGCATTTTTCACTTTTTCTTCAGCGAGAACATGAAAAAGGTGAGTCAAGTAACACTGTCTTTTCTTCCATCGTGGAATTTCCAGTGATCGTATACAGAAACGTCTCTCTTTATATGTCTGTAGTGAAAAAAAAGGCGCAAATAATCCTTCAAGTGGGAGTGAGTTGTGGTTTAACATACGCTTTCCTCTTCATCTTTGTTTAGAAAAGCCACGGCTTACAGTCACGCTGCTTCAGTTAATACTATAATACTGTGGCTTCCTCCATGGCATTCACCCATCTGTAAAAGAAGAAAGAAAGAATGTGTACATGGGAGAAAGAGCAGACAATTGAATATAAAGCTGTGTATGTGTCAAAAGTTTGTAAACACCCTGTATTTTCACAGTTTTGTTTCAATTACTGCATTTGAAATACTCTAAAATGTAAAAATCTAACCAAAGAAATAGGTACACGTGAATAGAGAAATGTTTACACCATAGCACTGTTGAATTCTCAAATCTGATCGGTCAGAAGGTGTTGATTCATTGTCTATAACAGCGGCTCTGATAATAGGTTTGGCTGAAAGATTTATATTAATGCACATGTTCTAATATGTTATCGTTTCTCTAGTAACATTGTGGGTTTTCTGTTTTCTGTGAGGAGATGTTTATTTAGCATTTTTTGGAAGGAGTCTCCAGTGTCAGGGGTAAAGCTGTAACTTTAAGTTTTCTGACATAAGAAAATCTTCAGAACAGGACTTCAGGACTTTGTGATTCCTATGTATCATGACAAGCTGAATTGTTTTTGGTGAGAAAGTGAGAAAAAAAAGAAGCTTGTGAGGGATCGACTGTTTAGAGCAGTGTTTATAACTTTTTGTCTCCACCCACAACATTCAAAGTAACTATAAATGGATTAAAAAGAATGATGTGATGTTCTGTAAGTAATAAAAAATGTTAGCGTGGGCAGATTGCTGAGTTTTATGCAGACTAAAACACTTCAGGATGTGCTCTAATCATCTTCAGGGGTGTTTTATTCCTTACTTAATGAATTGAGATAGAAATGTTAGAAATGACTTTCTAGATGGAACAATCTAGATCTAATCAAATCGGCAAAGTCCAAAATTTTTATTAGTGTAATTATGCACTTTAGGCACCACCACTGTTTGTGAGTGTTTTTTTTTTTTTCCTTAGGCTTAATGGTTTCACACTCCAAGTGCTCCTGCCTTTAATAAAGCACTCATTAGAGCTGCATTAGGATGTTATAAATTATAATTAGGTTACCATATTAATTGCTATTATGTTTGATTTTATATGGTCTGTCGTAGTGCTAGTTATTAGACTGCAATAAAACATAAAAAACTTTCCATGTGTTCAAAAACCTTCCATTTGGTGCATTTGTGTGTATATTGCATGTGTGTCTGTAAGACAGACAGACCTTCGTGCGGTGTGATGATCATCCGCTCTGAATGTGTAGTACAGCGTTTTTTTGTGGTAGAGCTGAAACACGCCGCCTGTGTCGTCGCCCTCAGATTGATCAGACAGCTTCACTGTGAAACCCTGAAGAGGCAAACTCTCACTCGCCACTTTATCCTGAAGAGACGGAGAGAGAGAGGAAGAGAGAGAGAGAGAGAGGTTCAGTAATGAACATGAATGTGACAAATCAATGGAAAGATAAGCAATGTGATTTGACTTAATCATGAATTGGAGTGTGTACATGTAGATATCATCTGCTGGTTGGGAGAGAGTTGAAGACAATTAATTGTGTGTGTATGTGTGTGTGTGTGTGTGTGTGGGTGTGTGTGTAGAACACACTAGGTCCCTTTATTACTCAAGCTGTATTATTATCATGCAATTTGACTGTGTTTACATGTACACTAATAATATAACTGTAATTAAAGCTCAGATGCTGATAATATAACTGTTAAAGTTTCCATGCTAATATAACTGTTATTATAGCTTTTATAAGCTTTTATCAAGAAAACAGATAAAGATAGCCTGAGTTTAACTTGTCCAGTTATCAGTAAATCTGATACAATTAGTTTCTCTACATCTGTGTATTTGTACAAACAGAACTGGAGAGAAAAAAAGTTGTCATGGAAGCAGTAAATAGGTTGCAAAATGGCTGTAGAGGTGCATATGTTATGTATTAAGAAAGGAAAATGGCTGATTTTTTATCGTCTGACTCATGAAAACCCAAACTTTTTACATTATCAGATTACTTAAGTGCATATAAACATGATGAAATTATTGCCAAAACTCCGCACATATTTAATGTGACCTTATGTGGATATTTGGCTGGTCCCCATAAACAGATTTTCTAAAACTGGAAGCTTTTGTATTAAAGACATTTGGTTATGTCTGTGGTTGGGTCTAGGTGTAGCATTATCACTGTGTGTGTGTGTGTGTGTGCGTGTGTGGTGGTGTAGGAGACTCGGTGTCCCCTCACCTCTCGAGCTGTGAAGGTGTAGAGCACCTTGTCTTTGAGCAGGAACCACAGCCTCTTCCATTTCCGCTTGCTCTTCTTCCGCCTCTGCAAACTCCCACTCATAGTGGAGCCTTCAGCACCCACCGACACCTACACACACACATACATACACACATATATATATACACACACATACACACAAAGGTATAACACAGAGGAATGGGAAGGGAACAAACACACAGATAAAGAGAGAGAGAGAGAGCACAGTAATACCTGAGCGAGGGGTGATGTGCTGCTCTTCCTGTTCTTCCACAGGCTGGGAGGCTGCAGGCTCTGAAATACAGCGGACAGAGGTCTGCTGGCGCGCTGTGTGTGTGGACTCGCACTCCCACATGGAACAGGAACATTCCCACCTATACACACACACACACACACACACACACGAAACATGACTCACAGCTTAGAAGACATGCATTTATTTTAACTGATTACAGTTTGATGCCACTACCAACTGGACTATTTTTATTCACTAATCAAAAAACAATATTTTTCAAGACTACATTATTTACGACTTTCAAAAATGGGAGAAATGTTCAAAAGAAAAAAACATATATTTGAATATCCTGGTCACCAGGGCTGTTTCTTGGCACAAGGGTTATAAGTGGTTGCTTAGGGACCTTGGACCACCAGGGGGTGCCATGATTTTTTAAAATAGACGCTTTCATATCATTTGTTAAAAAGATTTATTGCTGTATTCCACTTACCTCAGGAGTTTTTTTTTTAACCTCTGTGCATTTGAGCTACAAATTGGTTTGTTAGCAATAATCTAGCCAGCTAACTGTGATGATATTAATATTAAATATATTAATTTAATATTAATTTAATAACTTATTAAATGTTATAGATTTAATAGGCTAATATGTCTGTATGTTGATTGATCTAAATCAGATACTCACTTATACAGTATATCTCATTTAAAAGTAAAGAAGTGCTGCTTTGTTTACTGTTGGTGCTGTGGGCAGCCATTTTGATTTGATGTCCCTTGATGAACTCGGGGGTTGAGGAGACCGTCCTGAGTTTATGAATAGGGATTAGGTTTTCTTTGGCTTTTCCTTGATGGAGGTTGTAAATTCTGAGTTATGAATTTTAGTCGAATGCTGCATTAATATAAGACAGTTGCAGGGCCCCCTTGTGATGTGAAAAGAATAGAAACTGCAATTACATAATTAAGTCAGGTAACTAACGTCAGAAGATCACGAAGAAGCAGTGATCGTAAAGTGTTCTATATGCCATCTATATGTGGAGGAAAAATGCAAAAAGAAAAAAGCAGAAAAGGAGAAATGGATGTTGGAGATAAAATTCTTATGATTATATTATAGAAGATTTTTCCTAAAAAAAAATCAAGCAAGCAGAGAAGTGTTAAAGTGCACTGTAATTAATTTGATTTATTTTTACTATTGTATTTCTTTAAACTTATTTTTTTATTTATATGGACAATTTATTAAAATTTTTTATTTGGCCGTGGCTCTAAAATTGACTGTATAATACTTTTTGTATGCAAATAAAATAAAATTAAAAAAAGATCAATATTAGCTCACACGGCTTTACTCAGGGGTAAAAACTTTTTGGAAAACATGCCTCTTTTCTTGAGTTCGGTGTAACAGCGGTCACACACTTTAGCCATTCGGTCCTTCAGATACTTCAGCGGGTATCTGTTTCTGGAGCAGGAGCGACACACCACCTGCAGGCGGGAAACAGAAGTGTAATTAATAACAGCTGTATTTAGCATATCATTTTTGTTATATGATTATTTGCTTTATCATACTTTAATATGCTTTAGCTGATAAAACATGTCTTAAATCATGATATTAAAATCATATGACTGTTAAATTGCCATTCCTTTAAATTTATATGTATATGACATATAACACCTACAGAAATATTTCAAATCCGTAACACTGTATGTGCGCAGGGATATTTTGTGGTTCTGATGTGGGTGAGTAGGTGTCAGGTGTGTGTGAGATTGTGTGTGTACCTTGCCACATGCGTTGCACTGGTGCCTGCGCAGAGTGAGACTGAAATCTGATGCGCAGTTCATGCACATCATGGCGTGAGAGATGGGCACCAGGACAGGTGCGGCTTCTCCCAGAGACATCCACAGCTTCTCTCTCGCCTGGAAACACCACGGAAAAGTGGGCCACATCACACACGGATACACACTACGTCCACCAAATACCCCGTGTACATGTATGAAGTCAGCACTTGGGTTAGGAAACCGGAAACTAAGCCTGACACAATCTCTCTCTCTCTCTCTCTCTCTCTCATACACACACACACCAATCTAAGTTTAAGTAGGTAAAGATGGTGATCACCTCGCTGGAGGAGCTGAACGTATTGAGGCCTGCGGCGTGGTCGGCTATAGCTCGGCTCAGAGTGTGGAACCAGTCCTCCCTCTCTCCTACAGAGCTGCAGAGAGAGAGAGAGAGAGAGAGAGATTAATATAAAACTAGTGCTGTTTATCCACATGTTGCTATAAGAAAAATTGCTGAAATACGACAAAAGGTCTTTATACTTAACTGAAATGGTGTACTGATAAATAGATGTCACATTAAACATCATTTTCAAATAAATCATGACCAAGCAAGTGTGTATTCAAGTATCTGCATGATTCTGTGTGCTTGGCCTGCACTATTTTGATGATTGATTCATTGATGTTAACAGACTGATGTTAAAAAAATGAGTTTTGGGTTCATATAATTTGGCATGCTTCTGTTATCAATTTAGAATTTCTACACTGAACATGTGTTTGAGCTGGAAACGTCAGTCTATTCGGCATGTCATCATGTTGCTCCTCTTTAAAATGTTCACGCTGGTAAAAACATGTCATTTTTGCATTTTCTTTTGACAGATTTTTTGGAAATACTTTTGAATTTTGCTGAACATTCAACATTGGAGGGAAAGATAGCTAAGTGTACACCTGATAAAGGATGCACATGTGCAAACGTGTATAAAGACGACTCCATACCTGGCTGAGAGGGTGATGGTGACATCATTGACCTCTATCCTTATTGTGTTGAGGACATTATCGATGACCGGTTTGCTAACCTTCATGCACACACACACACACACACACACACACCCAAACAAGGACAGTGTTAAAGGAATCACTCCACCAGATATCAAATGTACACACTTCTTCTACAGCCATGACATGTTTCTTGCCCGGTTTTTTGTGCACTGGAGCTTGGACACTAATTTAGCTAACAAGTAACATAAGGACATAAAGTATGTAAAAATTGAGGTTCTTCAGTGTTGCTCCTCAAGCTTTCTGACATTGTTTAGGTCTTATAGATTACTATAATCTATAACAATTACTTTAATTTGGTATCACTCCACCTCCTTGGTCACGCTTCTCAACATTTAATGGCATAATTCCACCAGAAAACTGGAGATTATGTGTACGATATTGAAGTTCCAAATTTTTTTTCAAATTTTTTAAAACCATTTATTTAAAAATGAGATTATATAACGTATCGACAACAACTAAGTTACAATGATAGCTTAGCAAGTGAAGATATCATGAGTGAAGCAAATCTAATGTTTCTCATTATGAGATTATTATATAACAAATATAAGAACATTGAGCATATTTCTAGGCATAGAAATAATAATTTCAAGTTTAAAATGATCTTATTCTATCTAGAAATAATCTTATATTTATTTTAAAACCATCTAATAAAGAGAATGTGCCAATGTGTCTTTGTTTTTTTTGTTTTTTTTACATGTGAATAATATTTTTCCCCTCTTTTCTCTCAGTTTTTTTATTTTTAGTTTCAAATTTGATTCTGCTTTCTTTTTTCATTTTCTCTTCCTTTTCTTTCCTTCCCCTTTTCTCTCTCTCCCTCAAAAGTGGCTTTAATAGCCCCAGAAAAATCTGTTTTGCCATCCAAAGAGGGAGGTGGTGAGTAATATGTATATATATATATATATCTGTGTGTGTGTGTGTGTGTGTGTATGTGTGTGTGTGAAAAAGATTTGGGGTTAGCTTAGGAATTTCATTACTAAAAGAAGCAAATTTCAGACACCTAACATGTCTTAGATGAATAATTAAATAAAGAGTCAAATGAAATTATGTACATTTTCTCTACTAAGCATTCAGCAACTAAAATTCTGCTAAACTGCTGAATGAAAGGAGCTGAAATGTGGATTGTACCTTCATCCCACTAAGAGGAAGAGTATTCTTCATCCTGTATTTCCCATCCTGCTGAGGGTAGGTGTACAGGATCATGTCATTCATCTGCAACACACACACACACACACACACACACCAGGGTTATGAGTCTTGTCTTATATAACTCCAAATTATATAATGTACACTGCGACTAATTATTTATTAATATAAATCTACATACAAGTTACACAGACTTCCACAGCCTGGCATTTCTATTTTTCACCAGAAGAGAGCAGTATAAGGTTATTATTTTTCCACTTTCCTCACACATTCTGTAACACTATGCGTCTCTGTTTTGATCCCTGAGAGCACAGTTCACACGCTGCACACAATAGATATAGTTTATCTTATTTGCTTGACTTGACAATGATATTGTAATTCTGGGAACCCATACTTACACGTACTCACTCTCTCTCTCTCTCTCTCTCTCACACACACACACACACACTCACTTCTTCAAACCATTCATTGTGTTTTACTTGACAAATTTAGCATCAGACAAAAGCAATGACATCATTGGGACGCACAACGTGCAGTGCCCCAAACATCCGTATCTCAGAGACAGCATCCAGGAATTCTGCACCAGAGATTCAGAGAAAGAAACCTGGGCGGAGGCTCTAAACAGCGACAACAAAACAGCAATAAAAACAGCAGACGCAACACCCATGAGGAGTATACTGCCACACGCCTGTTCTCTCTCACGCTTAGAAAATCATGTAGAAATTCCATGACCCAGCTGCTTCGACTTTAAGACAGATTAACATGACAGTTCCTCGTTCCGGACAGCTCCGAAGGTCAGTACAGGTGATCACAGAGGTGGTTCCGTTCCCTAAACAGCTCAGCTTTGCACTTGGATTGTATTTCTGAGTAAAAATCATCTGCTGTCAGTCTTTAATAAATAAAAATTGTAACTGTTAGAAACTCAAAAATTAGCGCATTTAGCACAAACCCCAAATGTTTATCCAGTATAATTTTCTGCACCAGTAATATTTTCTATTGGATATTATATAACGTTAGAAGTATGACTATTCCAGATTTCCTTTATATCATTTATATAATGCAAAAAAACCCATAGAAACAGCACCCTTTTTTAGGCCCATATCAGATCCATGCAACTGAAAGCTCCTTTTTTCTCATAGCAGTGATATTGCTGTGACTTCTAAAAAAAAAAAAAATTTTTCAGAGCATTGACAGTTGATGGATTTTACCTGTGTAGAATACAAATATGTGTGTATGATTTGTAAGCAGGGATGCGCTGGCGTGCCGGTCACAGCATGAGTGATGGCTCTCAGTGCTGCATTTGACTCGCTTTCATTTATTACTCTATAAATTAAAGCTGAACCGAGACAGCCGTCTTTACTCGTGGACCCTGTGACATCAGGTCTGACTCGCAGCCAGCATTACAGACGCAATCATCAGTCATATAAACTCAAACTGTGGCATCAATCAGGGACACAGAGTCAATAGAGGGATCATAAAGGAGAAAACAAGAGGGAGGAGACGGCAAGAGAGATAGACGAGACAACTGTGAACAAACAGTGGTGTATTTAGAGCAGTAGTATGTGTGCACAAGTATGTGCATGCATGACATGATTGCACATCAGGGATGCACAAATCATAAATTCATTAGCTAGCATATCAGGCATGTGAAAGCTCCAATGAGCTGCCCACACTCATGTTTTGGTTTCCCAGAAACCTATAAGCTAACCGTTTCTGAACCTTTGGGGGCCCTAAGTGACAACTTACTCACCCACCCACACCAATCATATTATTTTACATGCAAGAATGAATAGAACTAATACTTCATTATGTTAGATGAGGGAAAACACTTCCTACCCTGTATAGTTAGCTACTAACTTTGTCCATTTCAGTTACATCAACAAGTGGAACCAAGAAAGTGGACAAATCGACTAAACCTAGTTAATCAGCATTACTTTCTTCACAGTGTTTCTCCTCTTTTGTTTTTTTTTGTTGTTTTTTTTGCGCACTTCCACCCCAAATAGATATAAACGCTTCATGGTCGTTGCTTCTTTGTGATCTTTAGTTGCATACATTGCAATTTTTATTCCTTTCACACCCCTGCTACTGCCTGATGCATAAGCAATTTTGCCAAACGATAGTAAAGTGTGCTTTTTTGTATATCTGTTTTAAAAATCATGGTGCCCCCCAGTGGTCCGAGGTCCATAAGCAGTGACTTACACCACTTCTAGCAAGAAACGGCGCTGAGGTAGCGTAAATTAACCCCAATATATGACTAGACTCTGTGTAGCCATAATGAAACCTAAATCCAGCTTCTAGGTGGATGAAGCCTGAAGCTCTTTCCCATGTATTAGTGTGTGCTTGAATGTAGCTGAGTGTCACTAGAGGCTTCTGCTGACTGTCTTGTCTGGCATTAAAAAGGAAACCGTCATCCACCAAACATCCTGGGAGGAAACAAAGCCTCGAAAAACAAAAGCAGCTGAGAGAGGAGTGTGAGTGAGAGTCTAGTGGAGAGGCTCTTAAACCTGACATGGTTGTGATTAAATCTCTGTAGCAAACTGTCACATAAGTCAAGGTAGGAATGACAATCAACTGAACATGTCCATGTTCAGGAATTAAAGGAGCAGTTTGTAATTTTTAGAGCCTTGTGAGGTGAATCAGATTTAAAATAAACACCTGGAATAAACACCAGAATTAAAATAAAATAAAAACCTTGAAAGCCTTCCCTTTTCCTCCAAAACTGACTCCATGTATTATGTTGAAATTACTTATATACGTTTTGTGGCTTGTCTTATAATGAAAAGGAGGAAGAGATTCTTTCTGGACCAGAAAAACCTGAAATGAAGAAACTAGCGTGATCCTTTACATGGTAATATTGCGAAATAATGTTTTGAGATGCTCTAAGAAGAAAAGCGACAAGATTTACCAAGAACAGATGTCGAGGCTGTCGGCTCTTATGGGAGACCTTCATAAGCGTGCCCTCTTTCACAAACACCTGGAACACACGCACGCGCACACACCCACACACACACGCACACAGAGCAGATGGTCGTCTCATATGAGTGTCATAATGTTTTATCAGTGAGGTGCCACTGCAGTAATCTCATTGCTAGATGTACTGCTGTGCTTGGAACGTATCATCATATTAGCCTAATAAATGACAGAATAAATAAATAAATAAATAAACACTTTTTAAAACTTTTTAATCTTCAATTTTCTCATCTCATATCTGCTCATGTGGGTAGGAATCAGAGAGTGACAAAGATAGGAAGTGAGCATGTCTGTATGAAGCACTCACTCTTCCTGGCTGCAGCAAACTTCTCTTCCCCTTCACGCTGTACTCAATGTGGACCAGACGCAGCAAGTTCTCCTGGGAAACCGAGAGAGAGAGAGACAGAGAGAGAGAGGAGGGAGAGAGAGAGAGAGAGAGGGGAGGACAGAAAGGGAGTGGGAAAGAGACAGGAGGACAGAGAGATAGGAAAATACGACAGAGAGAAACAAAATGAGATGCTCTTTAAGCCTTTGTTTGTTCTGCAAATGAGAGGGAGGAAGACGGAAAGGAAATAGCTGTTCGGAAATGAATAGCAGTGCGAGAGATAGAGGGATCCTCTGTGTGTGTGTGTGTATGTGTGTATTTGGGAAAGCCTGTGTTTCAGTCTGTGTGTATTTGGGAAAGTCTGTGTTTCAGTCTAGGCCTCATTCCACTGCACACTATGCTCTTTGTTTCGGAACATCTGGCACGTTTTGATGACATCATCTCTCCCCGCCCTTGACCGTAGTATCATGCGGTAAACATTTTGCCAGAGCAGAGATCCCACACACTCATACGCACAAACTTACCCCTTCATTTAGGTTGTCATTGGCCTGGTCTGCAACCTCTGACACAATCACCAACGCAGCTGCGTGTAAAAGCAAATTAGAAACAGTGTAAAAATCACAAAACTTTCATTGTGTCTGTGTGTGTGCTCAGCAAAATGTTTTCACAAAGGATAGTGGAAGATGATGAGTAACCGACCAGCCTTGCTTTGCCGGGGAAGCCGTAAATCTAGCTACGCAGAAAAAGCCAACACTGTTTCCTGCTTGTAAAGTCATACTTGTTCATACCTTTTTCTTTTTTTTTTCACAACTTCCTTTGTATGAAATGGAATAAAATCTTATAAATTTCTCATGAGTTTGAGTTAAAAAAAAACAACAACAACCCAGTATGAACCAGCTAGTTGGCATAGTAACATAAAAGACTAATTGCTGTAATATCTGGGATGGAAAAAAATGAAAAAAGAAGGCTGAAACTGAGTAAAGTAGATAAATCCCTTGACAATATTGTGAATCACAGTTTTCCTGTGAAAGTCAATAATTATTATAGCTCTAGAAACAAAATATATTCTATATGTAAGGAATGAAACATAATGGGGCATGCTGTTATAGGAAAAATAATCGAAGACAGAGTGATGTGATGCATTACCATCCCAGTGTCCGTTGTTTTCCAATAACAGCATGTCATGCAGTGTTTTATTCCTCTTATAGTACAGCAATTGCAATACACTTGAAGTGATTATTAATTAAAAATGCCATGTTGTACTTTTCATACGTTTGGCTTTAATATAATCTACTGTTAGAGCTGCCGTTGTAGAAAACGCTGGTCACTTCTGGCCAATCAGATTGGAGAAGTCAGCAGTGCTGTGGTGTAAGTATAATGAATAATATTTTTTTTTTAATGCTTAAACAAGAGAGGAGAACAATACCTTGTGTGTCTTCATATTCTTTAGAGTCAGGGGAGAGGTTGTTTAAGTAATCTGGAAAGAATGAAACGGAGGTACAAAGCAAATCTTGAGTGCCAAATACCAGAAAACTCCCAGTCTGAGTCGAATAAGAAATATGGGGAAAAAAATCCCAGAATTCAAATAAAGATCTTTCTACTCCCCTCTACTTGTCTACACATTCACAACTATGTCCAGGTTACCTGTGAGAAGCATGCGGTATTGGAGTACACGCACGATGATCTGCAGCAGCTGGTGTTTCACAGGAATCTGCACTCCCTCTGAATTCTGCTGCTGGAACACACACATGCATACATCACTTACAAATGTGTAATGTAAATGCATCGCAATACAGCCTGACACAGATGTGTGTAACCCACACAGACATCCTATCATGACCTTCAGCCTACAACACCCAGATTATAGATACCAAACACAACTACCAAAGAAAAAAAAATCATTCCAAGGACAACCAGTGACCTTTCCTTACATCGTGACTGCAGGCAGACACGGAACCTCAATAAATCTCATTCTTTTCCTCAATTATTCATTATTCACAGTGAAAAAAACTGAGAATGAGTGAATTGGTCAGGCAAAAGGAGAGTGCAAAAATCAATCAAGGCTTAATTGACTTGGACAAGTCTTTGTTCAGGGTGACTCGGAGGAGCCTGCAGGCTCTGAGGGCATGTTGGAGGTCAGATAACTCGCTGAGATCGGGCTCGGGGATAAACAGATATTCAGGGAGCGAACCGCAAAGCAGGTTCGATAAAGAAAGGTTATAATTAGGTAGGACATGACCTGTGAAAGTACACTAATGTGTATGAATTCACAGGGGAGGGTTGTATGGTTTGAGATAAATGATTTCTGTAAAAGTGTAACAGAAAGCCACAGACACCAATCATGCAATTATCTAATCATGTGGTAGCAGGTCAGGTAACAGGTCAAGGGCTCAACGATCTCAAACAACCACTCTTTACATCCGTGGTGAGCAGAAAAGCATCTCAGAATGAAAAACACATCGTACCTTGAGGCTTGATGGGCTACATTAGCAGAGGACCATGTCTGGGGTTCCACTCCTGACAGCCAAGGACAGGAATGTGTGGCTACACTGGGTACAGACTTCCTCAAACTGGACAGCTGAACGTTGGAAAAATACCAGGTGATGTTTTTCCAATTTCAGAAAATTGGAAAAGGTCCAATTTTGGTGAGCCTGTGCCCACTGTAGCCCCAGTTTCCTGTTCTTGGCTGACAAGTGTCAAACCCACTGTGTTTTCTGCTGTTGTAGCCCATCTGCCTCAAGGTTCGACTTGTTGTGCATTCTGAGATGCTTTTCTGCTCGCCACGGTTGTAAAGAGTGGTTATATAAACTGAACAATAACAATCAGGCTTCCAGATTTTCTTATACCAAACCTGGTCCTGTTGCTTCAGAAGTGATATGATCAGATTACAGGACCATGAATGTATGTTTATCAGCAATCATAATATTGTGGCATATCTGAATATGAGGCATGGCTTTATACAGTACCAGCTGTAGCTTTTATCATAATAGCTAAATTAATTTTTGTCCATATAATTAGCTACCAGTGAAGACAGTGTTGAGTTGAAGTAATTTAGTTACTTCATTCATTTCATAAATGCTGGAAGTATTGATCTCTCTTGCTTTTCTACCTCAGAGAGTTCCAAGGGCATTTCACACTTGAGTCTGTACCCCAAATCAATTCAATTCCAGTTCCTTTTGAACAACAAATCAATTGCACAGTTTTTATAGGTTCTTCCTTTTATTTTTATTGACTTCTTAACTTTTTCCAACACTGACCCATGGTCTGGGTGAAGCATTTTAGCCAAACCTGTTTGGTTACATGCAAAAACAGTAACGACAGAGCTTATAAAGCTTATAAAGTTATAATTCAAACATCTTCTCACTGTATCTCAAGAAAGCATTCAGTTTAATCTGCAGCCCAAAACATTTGATGTCACTGTGAAATGTGAAACAGGAAGAAACATGATGCCTGGTCCTGGGATTGTATTGTGTTCATACAGGGCGTGGTCTACACTCAAATTCACTAGAAATGAGCTCCAGGTCAACATTTTTAAATAGACCAGAGATCTGTTTGCTGGGATAAAATGCCCTACATCTGTCAGATTACACACATCATCGATTCATCGATTTTCTCAGGAAAAGAGAGTGGAAAAAAACCCCACAGAAATTGCACACTATTAATGAAGCACTCTTCACTTTATCTCCACATGTCAAAAGAAATACACTGTGAATAGGCCTTAAAATGGTCTTTGTATCATTCCATTCTCCTTTAATCTTCTGCCTGTCAAAACCTAGTTTTATTTTCTCGTCATCATGTTGCTGTAATCATCGTTCCTACATTCTTTCTCCCTCGCCGCACTCAGATGAATGCCCCCTTGAGATTCATTAGTTTCTCCTCCCTTTCCATACATCATATTTATTTGCTCCTTTAATTTAACCTCTAAAGCAGATTGAGTAGAGTAACCTGACCTGTGTGTTAAATCCCTCTCGTTGTCCTGAGAGCTAGCGCTATGATTGCAATCCAATTGACATTAGTGCTGAAGAAGTGGACTCTTCAGCCAGCCAGTGTGTGTTTCCGTGTGTGTGTGTCTGTGTGTGTGTGTGTGTGTGAGTGAGTGAGTGAGGGCTGATATTTAGCACCCTTGAGCTGCACTGGAAGTGAGCCAGCCATTCAGAGGGACAGTGGCCGATGCCAGCGTGCAGATAAGCTACACAAATCACCGTGGCAGTGCGAGCTGAGGCAGCGTCTGTGCCCGGAGCTGATTTAATTCAAAGGAGGCTGCTTCACTAATTAGCTTTTGTCCGCCTCATTGCCTGGATGTGTGTAACAGACTCGTTGTGTCTGTATCTAACCTCTTCCACCTGTATGTACTAAGGGGCTGCAACTGCCCAAATTAACTTACACACACACACACACACGCACCAACAGAGTAAAGGCACAACATATCAAGCATATCAAGCGCTGCTACTAGCACAATGTGCTGTTTTGTAGTAAATAAAAATGTAATCATTAGCAAACTGCAGGATATACGGTTATAGGAAAATAATCAACTTTTAGGGAAGCACCTGATGTATCCATGCTCCATATGCTTCATCTTTCAATTCCTTTGAGTGCTCTTAAAGTATTGATAAGTCTTTAATCATTGTGGACATTGATCAATTTCTGAGTCACAGGAGACAGAGCGAAGACTCAAGATGGTACCAGTTCGAGTATTGAGAAGAACTTCACGTTTCTCTTTTTTCTCACTCCTAGTTTTTCCAAGTCCATATGTCTGAGTTTTTTGTTTGTTTGTTTGTTTTGTCCTTTTCTTCTGATTCAAGCAACAGATTAAACTTTTTTATTCTTAGAGAAACCTAAATAAAGAGACTGTTTGGGATTAAATCCACCTACACACATACCAAAGGTGATTCATCCTCCCCTGTCTACTGCAAGAAACTGGAGAACTCAGCACGCAAGATGCTTTCTGTAGTATTATAATACACTCTTGGAATCCTTAAGGGTTCTTCAGTCGTCTCTTTGGTGAAAGCTTTAAAGGTTTTATGTAGAACCCATACAGGTTTTATGTTAAACCCATCAGGTTAACAGTGTTTCCATATCATTTTATGGAAGCAAAGTATCCTTAGGTATCCAATTGATTTTCTAAGAGTGTAGGTCAGGGAGTTACTAATATACAGTAAAAGAAAAAGCAATGGGCTTAAGGTATGTGGAAGGATCTTTGACTATGCTTTAAAGAATAGATGAGTGAAAGTCAACCACACAATTTTCAGTTTGGTATCAACCCAGACTCCTTAAGTTTAAAGTGGAATTGTACCAGAAAGTTGGTACTTTGTGAACATAGACTGTCCCTGCTATATCACCAAATTGAAAGACTTTACTGGCCTAATAGCTCCAGGACAAAACCAAAGAAACAGGTGCGGGACACCAAAAAGTCTTGCAAATATGGTTCATTGGCAAATGATTCACTTAGACACAAAGGTGAATGAATCAGTATCAGTCATTGCCATGCACTGAATCTTTTCTTTTGTTCAGTTGCTGCTAATGGGCTTCACAATCGCAAACTACAAAATTTAAATGTGGAAGTCAAAGCACTATGTTTCCAGGTTTGACAATTGCACGTGCATTGAACTGGATGAACCATACCCCTTGAGTCAGTGAATTTTTTATGAATCCTGCTCGAGCTGGGGATTTCCTGCAGTAGTAGTCTGTGTTGGGCTGGGTGTGAAAAATAATTCTTCTAAACATGGACATACAAGCACATTACAAAATAACACAAAACACAGGAGCTCTATACCTGGGCAAACCGTGCAAATGAATTAAGGATGGACAAGAATTCATGCGATTGAACAGAATCAAATGATTCAATTCACTAAAAAGACTCAAAAATTCCATCTGTAATGTTCTGGTGTAGCGATTGCATTTTTGTTAGGAGAAAAAGTACGTACATTTCAATTTTTTGATAACCTATTGCGTAATAGCCAGTCCACACACATGTATATTGCTATAATTTTGTTCTTTAAACATCTTTAAATCTACTTATCAAGGGTACATCATAATCATAGATGTTCGAAATCATAACAGAATATCTGTTTAGACTCGGACTTGGAGCGGTCATGTTACTGTGTCCTATTCAGGTTAACTAAAGACTTATAGACTCTGCTTGACAAGAGATTAAACAATGATCAGTGCAACTTTGTCTACAGGCAACAAGTAAAGGAGCAAATCGGCTCTGATTAGGGAAGTGAAGGAATCAATTGAGGAGCAGTTAAAGGTAATTGAGAGGAGAGAGAGGAAGAAGAGAGATGTAAGGATGCTCATTTAAACAGTGCTGACCTTTTGAGGCTTGCACAGCAGTTCTATTGATGAAAAAGAAGCTGTGCTGAAAAAGCAGTTTCTCTCTGTAGGATTGTCAATGGTGTGTGTGTGTGTGTGTGTATGTGTGTGTGAGTGAAGCTGTGTATAGTCCCGGATATAGTGCTCTGTTTAAGAGAGAGGTGTCCAGTGCTGAGCTAAAATTTTCAAATTGATATTCAGAACTATTTCATTTGATTAATAAACCTAAGCCAAATCTAAATTCATTTACAATATGTGTCCATGTTGAAGTGAGCTTTGTTTTCATGTTGTCTGTCAAGAACATCCTACGTTTTTAAGTTTTCTCACGTTTCAGTATGCTGTGTTAAAGTTTCTTGAGTTTCTTAAATTCAAATATAGCTACTTTCAGCAGAAATAAATTTTTTTCTGATTTTGTGCCTAGTATATTTGTTCTTTACAATTTTTTTTACAATCTTGTAGCAAATTTTTAAGTAAGTAAAATGATACGTTAGATACATTCCCACGAGATCACTTGGTTCATTAAACATAAATTGCCTGATCATTCAAAAAAAAATGTGGTTAAAAGAGGCAAAGTACAATTTCAGTTAGCATCAAGTCAAATTCAGGGATTTTCTAGACATTCTTAGCAGTTACTGAGCAAAAAAAAAAAAAATTGAGAACACATTAATTTGACATTGTATTATTATCATTATTATTTTAATTTAATTCTGTTTATAGCCTTTTTTTCCCTCATTTCCATTTTCTGAATTAATGTTTGTAAAATTTTCTTTTTATAAGCCAGCTTTAAAGCACTTTATTTAAAAAAAAAAAAATCAACAATCAATGTGTTTACATAGTCTTACATGTGTTATACAGTATTTCTAAGTTGTAATTTCTCCTTTTCCTACTTTTATAATTTCCTTTGGTATTACCCTCTATCTTCTCTGTCCTAGTTATTTACTACAGTTTAGTCTTCTGATTTTGAATAAATAACTTTATTATTAACAGAATTACACTTTCAGATTTTCTTATCACACAGCACTACTATCAAACACTTCACTTGCTCTAATACACACCTATAAATATTAAAAATATAATTGATTTACAGCACAGAAGATGAATGTGGATGTTGTGTTTCCAATATCTGATGTATTTTCACAAAACAACTGCCGTAACTAATATTTTAAGTTGGTATAAACGCTATAATACATCACTTTGCACCTTGCATAATGCTGATGTTGCTGTAATATATCATGCATACTGTTGTAAGCAGCTATAAAAGCTCTGTAATTTGAAAGTGCTCATAGATTAGATCACGTTAAACAAACTCTGACACCATCATCTGCTCAGAACAGTGGCTTATTTCACCATTCATCACTGTCTCTCTGTCACAGCTATAGATTGATTAAGCCTTCCAGAAAACCCCCCGCACTTTAAGAACTGCTGAATACAGATGCTCATGAATATTAATGAGCCAGGACAGTTGGCCTCTTGTCATTGGTGATTCTAATCTCCGTTTAGACGTGTGGTCATTGAATGCACCGAATATCTTACGATGCGTGTTCAGAGACCACACGTGAATAAGGATCATGCACAGACCTGTGTAAATCTTTTTGGTAACACTTTCTGTGAATCCTGCATTCATAATGCATTTTAAATGCATTCATATCATGTTATATAGAGCACATAACACTGTATAATGCATGCCTTCCATAAGCCTAAATAAATACTCATAAAGTAGCATGAATAACACTGTATAAAGCATGTGTATATGACTTCATATTGTCAGGTTCATAAGAATGCTGTAAACACATTCACTTGAACCTGTAATGACTTGTCATAATGCTCTATTATGTGTTATATACTGTACAATGCCTCTTAACATGCTATAGGTATTATACAAGATTGTAGTAATCTTACATTATGAAGTTGTAAATTCATGCATTATAATGTGTTATTCATGAACCTATAGCTATTTGTGAATAATTATACAGGCTTATGACAGGGGTTATAAGGTATTATTTATGCTACAGCATATAATACATTTTAAATTCATTTATAATGCATTATGAATAAAGAGTAACACTATCTATGAAGGTCATATTTATAACTGTGAGCCCATTCATATCATGATAATTTGCATTTATAAGGCATTATACACATGGTTATAATTATTTATTAAAATGCATCACACTTTATAGCTATCTTTATTATGCATTATGAATTTGTCAAACATTTTGACATTGTATAATGCCATATGAATGCATTATAACATGTTATGAATGTGTTCATAGGTCACTATACAATACACATGGCCTTCATAGAAAGTGTTCTAAAAGAAAGTGTTACCTTTTTTAGTACCTAAAATATTGACATCAGAGGTTTCGGAGCATACAGCAGGTCTACAAATATCGTTTTCACTGAAATCACATCCAATTCTCACCTCGAAGCGTTTGACGACATCAGCGAAGCCTTTGCTCCGTCTGCAGCTCTCCTCCAGCAGAGCTATGCTGTGGTCATATCCGCCAATGTAGGTCACGAAAATCCCAAACTCCTCACGGTGCGCCAAAAAGACATCCACCATCTTCGGGCTCTCCTCCCTGAAGATGAATGAGTAGCATTAGACGTCTTTGCAACAGCTGCAGAGGGTATTCAAGGACATGTCCTGTCTTAATGATAGTACCTTTGTAGTGGATATATCTCCTCTTTTACGCAAAGGTGTATGAGGACTAATCTGATGGAGCGTAGTGACACACATTCGGGAAATAGAAGTTGGCAGGGACTCATAATAGTGGCTTTGCTTTTTTAATTGCTGGATTTCTAGGTGATTTTTTGATGCCTATCAAATTTGTGCATACATATTTTATATGTATGAGTGCATTAATTGAAGCAACATGCCATAAAATGCGCATTTGGTATAAATATGAATGTTGATCTAATACATTTGTCAGTGTAGTCATAATTTGAGTGGAGGTTTTCCTCCCGTAATTTGTCTTGTTTTGTGTTAGTTTAACATGTGTTATGTATATTTGTGTGGTGGTCTGTGAATGCCTAACGGAATACCATGGATAACAGCATGGAAATATTTTAAATACTTTCTAACCTTGTCTAAGCTATCTTCCCGAAAAGATCACATTTGGTAAGGAGCCAATTTAACACACCCAGTGGTAAAAAGAGTAAGTCTGTCTAAATATGTCTAAAACCTCACTAGCTAAGTGTGATTACCTCACACAGTGAATGTCATGCTTTGATCCAGTTGTTGGATAGCTACATGCTATAGCAAAATGTATATAATCTGCATGACAATTGGAATGAAATCTATAAATACAATATATATATGTATATATATGTATATATGTATATATATATATATATATATATATATATATATATATATATACATATATATATATATATATATATATATGGGGTATCCAGATTTCAAAATCCTACAACTTGAAATATCAAAAAAATCACCATGTGAAGAGTTGTCTACAAAAATGGTAAAAAACATGCAAAAAAAAAACCTGCAGAATTGTTGACAACCACCAAGAGAAAGCAGTTACATAAAAACCTCGCACATAGTAATCCTGCTATGAACCAGGATATTGTAGCCCAAAACCTGTTTTTCAATTCAAGCAATAAGATAATGATCGCAAATATACAACCAAATCATCAGAGAAATGCTGGTGAGAACACAAAATCAATGTTTTGCTATATGGCCATCTTGGTCTCTTAATTTATTGAAAAGTTATGCTGTTAATTAAAGAGGAAGAAGTATAGAAGGGAGCTGAAGAATATAAAGAAGCTTGAAAAAGTGTCCCAAACCTTGCTAGACAGGTTTGAGTAGGGCAGGTAGAGGCCAGTGCTAGCGTTGTGCGCTCCAGGCTAATTGTGTGGGTGCCAATAATTTCCATAGGGCTTTTTTGCATGGGAAAAAAATGCAAAAATGTTAGGCGTGAAAAAAAGGTGATAAAATAAAATCCCTATATGTTTAAGATCTCTTTGGACTTAATCATTTTATATTTCACATTTTCTTGTAGGGTGCCAATAATTCTGAAGTTCACTTTACATGGTTATTTGAAAACCATAATGAAATATTGTGCTTAACAGAGGTTAAGGGCATCAGTAGTGTATGTGTGTACTGTCGTTTCTCACCACTGTTGTATGCGGGAGTCCAGTTGTGTAAGGATGTGTGTGTGGAGCTGGTAGGCCTGAGGCAGGGTGCTGAGAATCTCGTCCATCCTCCCCTCCTCCACCACGGGCTTGCCGTCCTCCCCTACTGCCTCCTCCACCGCTGACCTGAAATCCTACACAGAGAATGAGAATGAGAGAAATGTAATACAGACGTTATAGTAGATTGTGTAGTTTTATGTACTGCTAGCTCACATCTTCAAAGCTTACAAGGTTAACCTGATCACTTCTCCAAACAGGTTTCTGTCCTGTCTCAAAGAGATGAATCTACAGATATGAGAGGTGTTAAAGGATGTGTGTGAGAGTGAGAATCCCTTTATCCTTCCATACTGGCTCTAAGGACTTACAAACAGAGCTCTCTAATCTTTGGTTTACATGAACAGCACTTGATGCTGAGCTCCTATAATTTGTTGGCAATGTAAATCTCAGCAAGGCATAACGGTGATAAAAAATAAAGATGGTATAATATGTATAAAGATGGTGTAGTACGTATATGTAAAATACAGCTTTACAATGCTTTACCATACCCCCTAACTATTACAGATTAAGATAGTATTGCTCATGGCAGGTGTAGGCTGCAGTGACACTGACTCAGAGAAAAAGAAGGGGGCGTGGCCAGCAATATGCAATGAGTATCGTGTACATCGTTACGTCATTACAGAAAAAAAACCCAAAAACCTCAAGCTGGTTAAAAGTTGCAGCTGTAGTTGCTACTCGCTAGCATCAGCATTTAGTTAGTTTTATTTATTTATTTTTTTAG
The DNA here is from genome assembly GCA_022758105.1 of Pangasianodon gigas. Lineage (NCBI taxonomy): Eukaryota > Metazoa > Chordata > Actinopteri > Siluriformes > Pangasiidae > Pangasianodon > Pangasianodon gigas. Next base: position 4,064,588 of record CM040473.1, on the reverse strand, counting down.
ATTAGTTAGAATGCTTGCCAAACTGAAGGTTTAAAGCACGTCACGCTTACGAAAAGCTCTTTCACCATTTAGCTGTCATTTTGTCTTTTTCAGCTCATTGTGAGCTTTGCCTTTTATAGGGTTTTGTAAACATGACTTTACGGCTGATGGGCATTTATCAACATGAGTATAAAGAAAAGTAGCATTACGCAAATGTTCGGAAATCTGGTGGGATTTCTTTTTAGTTCAGATTGGCCTATAAATACATTTACTTTACTAAATGACTGAGAATTGAGCTCCATTGTTGGCACCTTTTAAAGAAATAGAGAAAGGAATAAGAAATTGTAAAGTAGTACATGAAAACGGAGATAAGTAGTTGGTTAGTCCTTCTCAGAGAGGATAAAAAAAGACAATATGAAACAAAAAGATACACCTGCAGCACCAATAAATTACTGGGAATAACAGTATAGTATCCGCTAGTCTCAGAAGTAGCATGAAATATCACTTTGTTCACGTATGGAACATATTCGCTACAAAGAGCCGGGACTAACACGCCATCAGATGCTCTCTTGGATGAACGATTGTCTTCTGAGAGAGCTGCTTGAGACTAAAAGGCTTTCGTTTGCTCTCTTTCACTTGACTTTGTGTATCTGGCTGCAGACATTATCTGCAAAATTGCCGCTTGACGTCTTTACAACAAGAGCGTGTAACAACGTCATAACAATAAATAATAAAAAGCACTGAAGTGTCCAGCAAGACCATTTTCTGCAGCTCATCAATTTCACTTTTAAGCCAGCAGTGACAAACATTTAGACACACACACACACACACACACAAGGTGATAATCCCCTGAAATTCCACAGGAGATTCATGCATTAATCAATGGGTATTGATCTCTCCTGAGTTTTGCATTTGTCAATGCTCACTCCGTGCTACTTTTATGGGACTCCTCGTGGCTATGAAAACATTGTCCTTCACTCTGGTTCAATAATAAAAATCTGAAGAGACAGCACAAAGAATAAAGCACTTTGTGTTTCATTTTTTAAGAACTTTCACTGCTAAGAAAGTATGACAATTATCTCCAGCCATGCGGTAAAATGCACTTCGATTTACATTGCATTTACAGTATTTATCTGGCAGACATCTTTATTCAAAATGACTTAGAAGCAAGAGGAAATCCAACAGAATTTAACAGAGCTAATCTTTCAGTCAGTTAAATAAGTACCAGATAATTGTAGGAAAAATAAAGAGAGCCATGACTGGAGAAGTCTGGAGAAGTATTCATACTCACGAGGACCAAAAAACACTAACAAAAGCATTCAAAGTTTAAATCATACAACTTTTTGTAACAATATGAGCAAAAAATTTAGAAGTGCTCTCTTCAGGCATGGTTTATAGGAGAATCTGCAGAGTGAAACACGAAAGAAAGGAAGAGAATTAAAGAGGAAGAGATGGAGATGGATAGAAAAAACTAAAGGCAGAGAAAGACAAATCACACACAAGAGTCTGTGTTACCTGAAAACATAAATCCATTACAACTACAAACCTATAAAAATATGATGGTATTCCTTAAACATGAATTAATTCCTTAATTAATGAATTAATTCATTCCTCACACATGCGAGGATAATCGTCCTGATTCTGAGACATATTCACACTTCCTGATCATCAGAAATGCATGAACCTATGTTACGATTTTAGGCTGGTCTTCTCAGATTATCCTTCTATGTAGGGTGTCTAAAGGCCAACCGTAAACCTTCTGAAATACAGACATTTAAAATCAAATAGTAAATATTAAACATGATCAATATTCACGACTCGACATCTCGTACTGTGGAGGGGACATGGCTATCACCTTGTATGAAAAACCAATCATGGTTGACAGATAACCAATGACAGCCGAGCTAAAGTTTCATCCGCCGTGTTTGTTTTGATCTCCTTATAGATCCCAGATTCTGAGAGTCGGGATAATTGATGATTTTTTAGCATAACCTGAAAGTTTTGGGAATTTTGGGAGGTTATATCAGGCACCAGGGTTAGGAAAAGTTATCTAATATTCCTCATTATGAGATAATTATATAAAATATATATTACCTATTCTAGACATATTTACAAATATCAAGCATAAAAGTATCATATTCTGTTGGATAATTTGCTTCTTTCCAGAAAGAAACCTTCAAAATAAGCAAAACAACCTGCCAGTATAAGAAAACAATTTCAAGCTTAAAATAAGTAAAAATATCCAGAGATAGACTTAAATCTTAAAAAAAAAATTCAACAAAGAGAAATATTATTTGACTTTGCCTATATTCAAGATACTTCTACTTGCTATTTCTACTTTTTTGGAGTGGCTTAAAAGCATAGAAGAAACAAAAATGTGTGAAAACTAAGCGAGTAGCTGTGATATAACTACAAGAATTTGAGCTGTAATGCATTACTCTACTTCATTACACGGAAGAGTTAGATTGATGTTGTAACAGCAGTAGGAGGCACCTGTTAGGTCTTCTTCTCTCAGGCACTCTAGGGCTTGACATAAACTTTTACACAAATCCATATTCAGTAGGGTCCTCAAAGTCGCCAGTGACGGGAGAAGAAAACACTGATTTAACGCCGGCATCTGCGATCTTAATCAAGGTGACTCCTCTCCTCCTCTCTCTGAATCTCATTGCTATTCAATGCACTACACACACGGTGATTAATGACATCTATATCTTATCACATTAACACTAATTGTGCTATTTTACATAAATATTAATAACGTATCAAATATTAAGGCAAAGCATTTCCAACATGCAACTAGCACATAGCACATATAATCATTTCAACCTTTTTTTCCCCTCTCCCTGGATGTTACATAATGCAAATATAGTAGCTTATGTATGTAAATGAGGGTCATATGGGCCAATGCAATGCACTACAATCTGCATGTATACCATTAGCATTCTTTAGTAGCAAACTGATAAGCAATTGTAGTGACTAGTGCCTGTTTTATTCAAATGAGGCAATTACACTGCTGAATATAAAGTATGGTAATTTACATCAGGACAGCAAAACTGCTTCAGAGCTCTGTGGCCTCTGATAAATTATGCTACATTACATTATTTCTTTCATTCTGTCCCCTCTGTCTGTAATAATAGGCGATGCAGGTTTAATTAATGGCAAAAAACAATGCACAAAAGTTGGGCCAAGGTCAATGTCATAAAATTTCACAGAGTTATAAATATATCTCCTTTAATCTCTCTATTTCTATGTTGCACATACATTCATGCAACCATGCATGTAGAGATACACTTAAGTCATTTATATATCGTATCTATATAAAGACACATATGTATTAAGATAAATAATCTACGCCTAATTCTAAATCTAACCCCAATCTTAACATAAGCAATCACAAGCAACTAGTTTTACCTTGGAAAAAAAAAAAACTTTTATAAAAAGTGCTTTGTGTCATCAGGACTATCTTGCTGGTCAGGACAAGATGGGTTACCCCTGTTTCTACATAATCAAGACATTTTTTCCTGAGCATTCGCAAACAAACACACAGTCCAGGAGTCAGATCTAGAAAGATATTCGGCCTGTCAGAGGAACTGAGCTAATGAAAGCCACAGCAGCTCCGAACAATCACAATTTTATGTATGCGTCAAGTATGCATGCTTCACTGTCTCATATGTCTACACACACACACACACACACATACACACACAGAGGGGGATAACTCCAACAAAAGGCATGTGCGTAGATACCACGTCACACAAGAAATGACATTTTCAAGGTGATGTTCTTAAGGCAAGGAAGTCATACTAACTGGACAAACACTGATAAACCTGAGCTATATAGCTCACATATATGTGTGTGTATGTGTGCGTGTGTGTGTGCGCGCAGTCATGTCTGCTTAGGCATCAGTAATTAGGAGACTCTCACTGAGTGTGTCTACATGCACACTAGTAATACAATTATTATCTGATTATCAGAACAGTCATAGGGGTCACACTATGATATTCATTTTTTATCGGAATAAAATGGTTATCAGAGATGTCAAAGAAGCCTGGATTTTAATCCAAATTACCAGGTTGTTCAGCACATCTATACCATCAATCTAGCATCTTTAGTTTTTCTACCAAACCATATAGAAAAGAGCTGCCCAGGAAGCAGTAACATGGTTATATAATTTGCTATGACAAATCTCTAGTAATGAGACTCTGTGTTAAAAAAGTTATTCTCTATGCCTCAGGGAGCAAAAACTGGCTGTGTGCTCTGGGTATGAGGGACACCATGCTCTCTCCCCTGTTCATCACAGCGGCACTAGCCACTCGTACGAGATGGTGACCTCATGCATGCGGAAGTGGGCGATAGCTGTTTCCTCTGAGTGTGTTATGCTGCCCTGTGATGCAGCATGTGTCACAAGTCTCAGAGGAAGCACGTCTCAGCCTTCACCCTAGTATGATAGGGGAGAGCTGGACGACGGGCAGGAATCGGCAGGAGAACAAATTGGGGAGAAAATGGTTTACTGGAGGGTTTCAAAATACTGTATAGGTGTGTGTTTTGTGCATTTCAATAGAAATCAGATTATTGGATATTTCTGTATCCATACACTATTCAGTACAGAGTTTTCTCATTATCAGCTTACTCTCTACTAAACTCTCTCTAAAATGAAATTTCATATAAAAAAACAATTACAATAAATATTTATATCCATCCTCCAGTGTTGTGCTATCTGCTCCCTGTAAACCAGCAGAGAATAAATGCTTTAATTAACATATTCATGTACACACATTAAATTACTACATTAACACAGACTCCACTCATTAACGCCAGTCATCCTCGTGTACTATCCTCATAAGCGAGGCAATGTACATCAACAATAAACCCCCTAGGAGTCAGAGCAACATTGGAAATTAGCACATATTCACACAAAGACAGCACTGGTGCCCTAATGTAATTAACTGGCTTTTTAAAACAGTGGGTGGTAAAGTTTCACAAACCCCCAGCATGCCAGTTAGCCACATAAGCATTTTGCACAAAATACTCATTATGTAGCAAAATATGAAAATAAGCCAGGGAAAAAGAAACATGGTGTCTTACCTCTTGAAGTATTTTCAGTGTCTTCACATGTCTGTGATCATATTGAGAAGAGAAAAAAAGTAAAATATAACTGGAAAAATCTGATTTTTCATTACATATAGCTTACTTAAACCATAACCATGTTTATCCTTGAATGAGGAGATGCTGATTAATTTTCAGTAACAGCAGCTCTGACAGTTGTACACTCATTCTAATATGTTATCGTGAGCGTGTTGTTAATTTACAAAGAAAGAAAAGGCATAATCTTTGATAAAGTGAAGCTTTCTGTTAGGAGACATGTATTTAATGTTTATGGAAGGAGTCTCCAGTGTTTATGTTTATTTAATGTTTATGGAAGGAGTCTCCAGTTCTTTGTACGGGTCAGTAAGTTTTCTGCCAAGGAAAGTCTTCAAAAAGAAAAAAGAAAGAAAGAGAAAAAAGAGATGCTAGTGAGGGAATGACTGTTTATAGCTGCTATAACATAAGTGATGTAACCCTACAGGCTCCACAACATTAGATGTAATTATAAATGGTTAAAAAAGCATGATTTATCATTCGTTAATAAATAAAAATGTGTAATCACTGGCAAATTAATACGGTGTAAGAGGAATAAAACACTTCAGAATGTGCTGTTATAGGAAAATATTCCACTATGGGGTTGTGACAGTAACTCCGCTTCGTGCTGGGCCGCATCACACCACGCTGTCGTGGATTATTTTCCTATAACTACACATTATGAAGTGTTTTATTCCTTATATAATGTTGTGTAACACTGTAACTTGAGCTAACAAGTTCTTTTTGTAAGGACGGCATCAGTAGGGATCAGATAGGCTTCACATATGCAATGATACTCTACGCAAGACAATATGAGTTCAAATGTCACATTTATAATGCTGGAATTGCCCATTATCTTATTTGAATCAGGCCATTTCAAAGCTCTTATAAGGAGCCACAAGTTGGAGGATAAATGTTATGCATCGATGAGTGCATTATTGCAATAATACCAAGCAATTTCCTTATCATGCTAATTGACGCATTGCTTAAAATTGCTGTTTACAGAGATACAGTACTAATCTGTCAGAGATGCTATGCCATAGTAAACAGGGTGATGAACAGGATGTTAGGATACTGTATCATCTGAATACACTACATTGTGTATTATACTCTCTATATACACCTACACCTGAGGTTCAACCCTAATTGTTGATCTCAGGAAGTAGGAAGACTGACTTGGTCTCTCGAATGTGATCTGTAATATTATTTAGAAATCGTGCATTCACGCTGGCTTAAAAATGATTGAACACACACTTACTCTCTCTCCGAATCCAGCAGCTCTTTGGCTACGTAGTATGCTCTGGATCTGCCATCAATCTGCAAGACACAAAAGACAAAGATTCACAAGAGATATGGGTTTTGAGGAGGGTTTTAAAGTGTTCCATCATGCTAAACACTGAGAAAGTGGGAGAGAAAAAACAGCCGGAAATAAATCGGAAGTGAGATGGAAAGAGTGCGCGACAGAGACAGAGTGAGAAATCACACTGATCTGATTTTTTTTAATCCGACCCTGTCAGAAAAAGATGGATCGTTTCATTAAGGTGCAACATAAACGTGAAAGCTTTCTCAAACACACTGCTTTTGGGCTCGGATGCATTATGGATGAGGGGCCGTGCTCATGGCAAGCACAAAGCACCCACTGATTTGCAGGCTAATCACAGGCGGCTGCATGCGCTTGTCACTGCTGAATGGCTATATTTAGGAGGTCAAGGCAGTTTGTTATACTGACTGGGACATCAGAGAGTGATGTAGCCCTTTCACTTTAAATCCAACAGCTTCTGCTAACACTGTGACACACACACACGGGCTATGCTTTGCCATTCTATCATATCAAGATACTGAAGTAATCCAGTCAGCCAAGATATAGTCTAGAGCTGATGTTCCTAGATATAGTGTAGATCTGAGATTCCCTGGATACAGTCTAGATCTGAGATTCCCTGGATATAGTAGAGCTGAGGTTCCCTGGATACAGTCTAGATCTGAGATTCCCTGGATATAGTAGAGCTGAGGTTCCCTGGATACAGTCTAGATCTTAGATTCCCAGGATACAGTCTAGATCTTAGATTCCCAGGATATAGTAGAGCTGAGGTTTCCTGGATATAACAGAGCTGAGGTTCCCTGGATACAGTCTAGGTCAGAGATTCTCTGGATATAGTCTAGATCTGAGATTCCCTGGATGTAATCTAGATCTGAGGCTCCCTGGATATAGTGTAGATCAGAGGTTCCCTGGTTATAATCTAGATCTGAGGTTCCCTGGATATAGTGTAGATCTATGGTTCCAAACCTTTTACAAGAACAGTTAAAAATACAAGTGGTAAAATCTGGTAATCGGAAAAAACTACACAGCACTTCCACAAGGATTAGTTTAAAAAAAAACAGCTCTTTGGGAATTTAAATTTGGAATGTGATGACATACAAGAGTGACTTATAAAAAATCTGCCAGATTGTTTGGATCTGAATTGTTATGAAGCATTAAAGCTGGCTACCTGCCTACCAGCACTTTTAGTAACACTCTAACTATAGTTTCTTTTTAATTTCAGGGTTACCATGGAGAAAAAAGAAACAAACAGATAGGTTTAGTTTATGTAGCTTTAGAAATATAAGAAAGTGTGTGCCAGGCAATTCTTTTCAAACAATTTGGAAACTTACTTAAGTGTGCTTTCACCAAAAAAAACAAAACAAAAAAAAAAAACACAGATCACGGTGCCTTTTATGCTAACACTGTAACCATAACATTACTGTTACTAGCTAGTTCTCTCTCGTATAAGATAACTAACTAGCCTAGCTTGCTATCTAGATTAGATTTATTATTATCAGTAACAAAGATTAAATAAATATTAGGTTAATTCTGGCAAAGAGAAGGTGTTTTCCTTTGGTGTAGCTTTGGAGGCTGAAAATCAAGAGAATTTGAGCTGTTTGTGTGAATTGAATGTCCTCCAACTTAAAGTAAAAAAAATCTCTTAACATGACTTGATGCTTTTCTGAAAAGTTTAACTTTTTCAACTTTGGAAACTCTGCTGTGAATAAAAAATTGTCAGTGGAGTGCTTTTTAAAATATAAAAAAACGCAACACTAAAAAATGGCCTATTGCCGCCATATTAGCTGCTTTAAACACACAAAGTATGACTGTGTTAGACTTCAGACTTGTTAGACGTTCACAAACTCTTGCTCTCAATCTCTTTCACTCTTTTTCTGAGGCACTTGAAACTTTTTCAAGAGATGATTCGAGATGAAATACTTGGTAACAGTTTTTCCTAATATATTAATGACATACCAATACATAAAATACATAATATTTCAGTAACAGTATTTGTTGTTATTACGTTTCATTCTATTACTAAATTTTAGGGGATTGTCTACAATCAAGGGAAATGATCTCGTAATAAAAATTTGGACTTAAATTCATCATTTATAACCATTTTGTAGAAGTTTGTATGACCTGTTCTACATTTCAGTGTACCTCATAATCTCTTTGCTAGCTTTTTTTTTTTTTTTGCTTGCTATCATGTTGATCTATCTTGCTATCTTGGGCTGAGCTGGAGCATTCTCAGCCCTTGATTTGCTTTTCTTTTTAAAGCTGAAGAAAACAAGGAAGCGTGCGTCACAAGGCCAGGGTCTGGGCTGATACTGCATGGGCAGAGGGAACGGGTGGAGTGCCACTGTCTCCGTGCTTGGAAAATGGCCGACAGGAGAAATATGAATCTGAACCTGACAAAAGTGCACACACAGGGAATTCCACTTATAGAGGGAGGCTCCTTGTTTTTGTCGGAGAGAGTGTATGAGAATTTGATTACGAGTTCAGATTTACGGGTCAGGGGAAAGCATTCAACACAGAGGTGGTTTTAACTCTGGTGATTTTGAGTACATTATCATACTCATTACCTAAAACTAACTTATTATTATAATAATATATCATTCCACATAAACATCAAAAAATGCGTGATTTGACATGGTGAAGTTTTCTTGGGGAGACATTTATTTTATTTATGAAAGGAGTCTCCAGTGTCAGTGCTTCATAACAGTCAGAGGTAAAGCTGTATTATGACAAGCAGCATCTTGAGAGAGAAATAAAGTGTGTCTTATGAGGGAACAAACTTGTTTCGTGGACGTTCCACAACATTAACATAACTATAAATGGATAAAAAGTACAACGTGGTGATACTGAATAAATAAAAAATATAATGGTTGGCAAATTGCTGTGCTAAAAGAGGAACAAAGCCCTTTGAAATGTGCTGTTATAGGAAAATACTGTGTCAGGCCACAGCACACCATCTTGTCATTTATTATTTTCCCATAACAGTACATCTTGTCGTGTTTTATTCCTTCAATATAAAAGAAGCAAATCTATAGACTTAGGACTCAAAAAAGACGCATCTGTTTATAAACCCATTTGACAAGTACCACCATTTTGTTTCTTGCCAGCATTACGAAAGCTTTAAAAAAAAAAAAACCTGATCCAATTGTTGTTTTGGTGTATCTGACCTGTCTGTCATAGCTCTGATCAGCGCAGCCTTCCTCCTCCTCAGACGTGCGTCCGTGGTCTTCCTCTGTGACAAGCGGTGCAGGGGCAGGACACACTGGGAAAGGTTCTGTGTATGCACTGAGAGAGAGAGAGCGAGCGAGAGAAAGAGAGTGAGACAATGAAAAATAATAGAAAGACAAAAAGAGAAGGAATTTCACACAATTGCATCATAATATAATATAAAACTATCTCCTATAGTGTTCATTGTAATAAAGCATTACGGGTCTGGTTTTGGTTTCTCTGACTTGAATCTTGCCCACAGCCTCATTGTGGATTTTGAAATCCAAGCCCCAGGAAATGATGTCTAAACATCTTGTCGGTAGCTTACCAGTGAACACTGCTTAAGTTCAGTTTGAACACATGACAATTTGTCAGTTGATGAAGTATTTCACAGGAAATCAAAGATTTCTTTCTCTCTCATAGTCACATAGTCTCTGAAACACTACACTCTTAGAAAATTTAGGAATCTACGCTTAAGGGTTCTTCAGTGGTCCATCTGAAGGAACCCTTAAAGGTTTTATGTAGAACCTTACAACAGAGTGTTTGTCCATCTATTCCAAGTAGAACCTTTTTAGGATTCTAAGAACCCTTAATTATCCAATGAATCCCTAAAGAACCCTTTTCTAAGGGTGTAGTGACGCACTAGTGATGCGTTTAAAAAAAATTGTTTATTAATTTATAAAATAATCTTTTTATATTATTTGATTAATTACATTAATTTGATTAATAAAAGAGTCAAAATTTTCAGAAATTTTGTTCAACTTCATGTTTTTGGCCATTTTTACGTATTTTAATTTTTTTTAATTTCCTAAAATATACTCAAATAATTTCGGCTAAACTGAGATTCTGTTCAATCCTTGTCTTGTGCTAGGAATAAATCCAGATTCTTATTTCCACTCTAAACCTGAAGGCTTAATCTCAGTCTGTCAAACTGGTAAATCACACACCATGCTGGTTTCCTCTGCTGCCTCTAGCTGACATGTTAAATGCACTTCAGAGAGCAACAAAACGGTAGCATCCCCAACTGCTCACTGAGCTAATCGACCGTACCACTCCACATTCCAACTGCTCAAAGAGCCAAGAGGCCACCATGCAGCCATGATGCACCCCTATTACCAATGTGAATGCCCTTTATGTCGCTTTTCAATGAAAAGAAACCCCACATAAACGTCTCAGAAGAGCATATTTGGTATTAAACAGCGACCACAATGTCCAACAGAGTGGAAATGATCCTTTTGCCAAGGAGAAACCTATTCTCTCCCCTCATTTGGACTAGTCCTGGTGTGAATCGTTTTCTCTCTTCGTCTCCTCTGTGGCTTGGAGTAGTAACACGCATGGCTGGGGCCAGATTGGGAAGGCACTAACAGGCAGGGGGTGAAAGTGAGCTCAGTAGGCAAGCAGTGGGCACTTAGAGCACTGAAGCACAGACGTGGCCCCAAGGAACAAATATGCAGGGATGGCATTAATACACAGATGCTTGTGCAGCCATAAACACACACATCTAGCAAAAAAAATTCAAAATTTCATAATTTGAGCTTGTTTTGTCTCACTTTGTCCTATACAACTGAACACAGAGGCTTCAATGGGACTAAGATATTCACTAATAAGGAAGTATGTCTAATTTATAAAAATATACATAGACATACAAGCTATTTGCATGAGTCAACTTGTATAAAAAGCTCCAAAGGTTATGTTAGGGTTAAGTTATGGTCAGGATTAGCATTTTAGCATTTTCATATGCTTCTAGTCATATTAAATCTAACAAATCTATCCAGGCAAATTGCTCTTACTCCTTCAAATTTTTTACATTTTTATGTTTCACTGAACACCTGCAGATTATGAGAATATTCCCCCACGATTGGTCCGTTCTTGTCGTATTCATACAGAACTGCCAAACTGAAGTGCAATGTTGTTATTCTGTTGTTATCTTGAACTAATCAGTCATTAAGTCAAATAGCAAGATATTAAGACAAAATAATGACATAATATTTTGAAATAATGAGATATTAAGACAAAATAAAGACATGTTTTGTAATAATGAGTCATTAAGTTGAATATTAGGATATTAAGACAAAATAATGAGATATTAGCTAAGACAAAATAATAACATTAAATCTTGAAATAATGAGTCAATAAATCGAAATAAAGAGATATGAAGACAAAATAATGAAATAATAATGCTAAATAATGGGATATTAAGCAAAAATAATGACATAATATCTTGAAATAACGAGTCATTAAGTCAAACTAACATTTTTCTTTCTCAACGTTTCTCAAAATAACGGGATATCTAGTCGAAATAATGACATAATATCTTGAAATAGCTCAAATAAAATAAGTCAAATGAAATAAGTCAAAATATCTTAACATATCTTGAAATAACGAGACAATAATTGGAAAAGATGACATCTTAAGTCAAAATAACTGTATATCTTGAAGTATCAACATGTTCAGATAACAAGTTATTAAGTCAAAATAATGACATATCTTGATACAATGAGATAATAAGTTATAATTATATAAATAATAAGCTCTGAGTTTATTTCACAATATGGTGAAACACAAGGACGTTTGGTCTCCCCCTCAGTGGTCAGAGTGAAATTTTAGTTGAGTGCTTTCTTAGAATTTTACTAACAACTTCCACAACTGATATTTCCAAAGGTTTTATCTTCCTTTCACTGTCAGTGTGTCTTTAGATTGGCTGTATAAAAGACTTCAGCAAAAAATCCCACAAAACATCCAGTTCTAGCCAAATTTTCTTTACATACAGTCAAAGTCACATGATTTTCTTCTACTCTCTCTCTCCCACACACACATACAGGAAGCACACTGGAACACTTTGTGCACAAACACATACAGGAACGGCTCGCACACACCCTCAGACACTTGATCACTGAAACATGAACTACGCATTTACACACAGATCCATCATGTATGAGGAAATTATATTCTCCTCTGAGAGGCGTGTTAATGATTTTAACACACCGCTGAAGGGTGATGCGACTGTCAGCAGGTCAGAGAGTGTAGTGTGTGTATGTGTGCGTGTGTGTGTTTGTGTGTGTCTGAGACATCGCCTGTCTCCTGTGTACAAAAGGTCGTTAAGGTGCCCAGCTGCACCTCATACTCATCCCTCACAAGGTCGTGAGCTATGCACACACACACACACACACACACACACACACACACACACCACATGCAGTGTGATGAAGGGTACTTTACTAAATTCTCATTTTTTGATAAATAAGGGATACTAAGTAGTTTGTTTAGAGACTTCATAATTAAATGACAATTATGGAAAATATCTGATGCTCAGCACCAATCATAAACAAGAGCCTTTCTCTCTCTCTCTCTCTCTCAATTCAGTTCATTTTTTCTATACGCACCCATTTCTGAAACACAAATCTTCTTGTTCCAATATACACTAAAATTCCTGCATAATCTCTTTTCATTTCCTCTCCTCTTAAAATCATCATTAAACTGAGGCAATTATGGAGCTGAGAGCTTCTTCCCTAACCACCGTGCTTTAAAACAGCCAGGAGCTAAATTTAGAGCCCTAAATTACTGCCAGAACGCATGGCTTTCCAATGCTATAACATCTCCGTGTGCGCTTTTTGTCTGTCTGCTTTCGGTGAAGGCCTGTAATACAGTCTGTAATGCAATTGATTTCAACTTTAAGTGCTAACAGCCAGTGCTTTTATCTTCCAATCCATGCAACAGCACTATTACACAAGATAAGCATCACTGGAATGGCTTCATTACCAGACTTCATTTAACATAAGAGAGGAAATTTAGATGATGGTAGGGGAGAATGACGAGTAGGCGTCTATTAGGTGAGGAAAAGTACTGTATTGTAACATGTGTTTGAGGTAGAAATGCAGAATGAAGGTGTGGGAAGCTGGCATGTGTTTCGTTAATAAAGCAAGTGGCATTTTGGTGTGTCTGATATTTTTGTGATGACGAGCAGCAATAGTGTTTTAACAAAATTTCCACACAGTGTAATGTTTAGCAACGCAAAAATGAGTTATTGAATGAGAAACTGAAAAACATACGTAACATACGTAGGGAAAAACATAGCATGCATATGTATATTCAAATAATATAAATATGAATTAAAATGTTTCTCGACTATGTACCTTCTTTAATTTGGTAAATCTGAAGTCAAGATTTTGAAGGCAAGATGTTCAAGTTTTTCTCATCTAGAGAGTCTACTGTGTGACAGAAAACTGCATGTACTTTGTCATTATAAGCTTTTCTTAACTCCAATACATTTATAAGCAAATTTGGACATCAAACATATCTTGGTAGACTGACTACATTTTGCATAAAAGGAAAACTGTGAAATTTCTTAATGAAGTAAGGAATAAAACATGCTATTCACAGGGTGTACCATTATAGGAAAACAATCAATGACAGGGTAGTGTAATGCAGCCAGACACAAAGCGAGTTACTGTTATCACCCAGAAGTTGATCATTTTTCCAATATAGCATGTCTTGCACTGTTTTATTCCTCTTATACCACAACAATCTGTTTATCAGTTTGTAGTTATATTTAATGTTGACAAAAGTAGTTAGTTCCCATTATCACTTACATAGTAAGTTATTATAGTAGCTATAATCATTCCTTCACCAGCTTCTCTTTCCTTTTTTTTAACCATTACAAAATGCTGACACTGGAGACTCCTTCCATAAATGTTAAATAAACATCTCATTACAGAAAGCTTCACCATATAAACACATGCACTTTGTTAAATAATAAAATTTTTTCAAAATCTGTTTATGTTCATATAAAAAACTTTGAGTTGAATTATAAAGCAGCCAGCTCTACTGGCAGATCTGCTGTTATATAAATGAAAATAAATCGACACCTTCTGACCAATCAGAATCAAGAATTCGACAGTGCTATGGTATAATGTGAGATATATATTATTCAGCTCTGTTAAAAGAAAATATTTTATTGGATTTTGTTCAATTTTATAAAAATGAAATCATAAGAAATGGAAGTAACTCCAAATGTTTTGTCTGGGAAAGACTGCAAAATTACAAGTGTCATTAAAAAAGTGTTTTAAAAAAAGGCCTAAGTAAGAATTCATCATTTATTTATTGCTCTGGTGTTCACACTGTGATAAAGACTATAGTTACAGGGTGTTTTTATACAGTCAAAATTTCTTAAAATCTCTTTTCAGGTGAATATTCTTTGAACTGGTTTGACTAAAAGGATTAATCAGATTGTAGACTGCAAGAGCTACAGCACCAAGCCACATAACACACCATAAAAGTCATTTTACTGCACTACTACTGTAATAAAATTTTTAAACACACAGAGGGCTGGGAACCATGACAACAACAACATCTTTGCAGTGAGCCGGTTTTCCTGGCTGTGCCACACCTTGCGTTGTTGTCCAGGGCCGCAGGGGAGTCTGGGAAACAAGTGCTGCCTGTCTCCACCCCATCCCGCTGACCCCGTCTCCTCGCCCCTGTCTAGCATTTCCTGTAAACACAGGTTTCCTCCCTTGGGACCACCTGGTAATGAGCTCAGAAGGTCGGGCACCAGGAATGCTCTGGACCGGATCGGACCGCACCAATACGTAATGATGGATATATAACACAGAGCTGATGTCATTCTCCTACAGTTTTAAGACATCTAATCACTGCACTACAACTTGCCCAATTCAGTATAATTTACTGCAGACGCTGAGGGAAATGTCAGACTAAAACATTTATTTCATAAAAACTTCAATTCATGTTCCTATTATACTGTATTTTGGTAAGACCCCATTTACAACACATTTTGTCCATGAGTGTTCTTAACAAAATTATACCAAACAGGCCACACACTCTTGTGCATAAAGAAACTTGAAATGAAGAACAGCACAGGAAGTTTATGGTCAATTCAAATGGGTTGATTTGCATATTATGTTTGATATAGGAATTGGATTCTAATCTGACTAACGAGAGACACCAAGTACAACTGGATGTAGTTGCAAGGTCCATGAAATGACCAGGTATAAAAACGCATCACACGCAAAAAATGAATAAACTAATAGTATTGTATTCATGCCATTATGGATTCACAGCCTCTTAATCATAGCACGAGCACAATTTATAACAAACCCAACAAGAGGAACCTTCTGATAGATCAGGGTGCGAAAGTTATCGATCACTCCTGTCACTGAGCCTCTGCCAGCAGCTGAGGCAATGTCAACCTCTTTACCGAAGGTGTTAAAAACGTCACTCTGCCAACAAAAGCAAGTCAAAGCAGCTCCAGTGTCCAAGGATCTACCCCAGACGAAGTGTGGCTAAGAGGGTCTGTCCTTTTTCGAGTGCAGTCAGCACAAAACACTGCAAGATTGTGGACACACAATGAAAGAAATCAATAATGTCAGCAGGAGAAAAGACCCCCGGGCTCACTGGACTGCTCTCTGCAGGATGCTCGGAGTGGCATGTAAACAGTGCGGAGGCTTCCGTCAAGATACGGACACGTATAGAACACAAAAGGAGTTTACCAAAAAGAGCAAAAGGGTTTAAAATTGCAATCCAAAAATAGGGGCTTTATCTCTCAAAGTGTTTTGTACGAAGAACAAGGTGCAAAGATTTTCCCTGTGCCACTGTGTTGGGTTGAGCCTTTCTACATTTAGTGCTAAATAATATGAATGATACACAGCAAGAATGAAAATGATTTCTGCAAATTTCTCCAATGCTCCTCTGATGAAATTGGATTAAAGTGATGCCCAGTGGCTGTTTAAAATGGTTAGTGTCTGTGTCACCATTGGAGATCATTTACCAGAGGTGTGTAATGATGACTCCAGGGTTTTCATACGGAGGAAAAGAGAGAGTAGAGAGGGTAATTTGGCCATAGAGGAATTAGAGATTGACCCTTTCCATGCTTGGGTAAAGGCTCTCACAGCCTGAAGCCCAAGAAGGTTCAACAATACAAAGAGACTAACTGCATTATTATTATACTAATACTATGTGGAAACCCATCTTCTGTACCACTTTCTGTTAGATCTTCTGTACCAGGCTTAATGGAATAACAGTACAAGCACTGCACAGTAAAACCAGCCACTGCAAGTATATCAGTCCACCTCCATTGATGTATACTTAATAATATGAATTAAGTAAAATGTTCTCCAAGAATACAAAACCACCCTTTTTTTGCTAACCCCTTTTCATTTCCTCCACTTTATCATTCTGATCTCAGACTGCAATAAAAAGTGAAAAATCACCTCAGATTCTAATCCAGTTTCTTCATTTACCCCACTATTTGTAACACTGGTTCTATCTGGCGTCTTCCAGTGTGCATACACTGAGGTTACCTCACCAGAAGAACCATGAAATCCAGCAAATGAGAAAATGAGATAAGCCTTCCCGCAAGCACAGTTCATCTTCTTGAACCCAACGAGCCTGTACCCTGCAGGCTGCTCTTCTAATGCACCACACAGATTGGAAACCTGGGTAAGCAGGTGCGAGCAGCTTATTCACATCTGGATCCTTGTTGTCTTACTTGGGTTATTAATCAAACCCCATCGTAGCCTCTGAGCATATTGTATGAAGGGTAATAAATTTTGTTATTCGCACATCGTCTGCACAGCTGTTTATGACTGTAGGCTCAAGTTTGATTATGCCAAAAACTGTTATTTGATTAAGAAAGAATTAAAATCCAATTGACCTTTGGTGCACTGTAAATAAAATTACAATATAATGAGAAACTTCCTGCCCATTAGTACAGAAATGTACTTATATTGAAAACATTAATATCACTGTCTAAATCTGGCTAGGAAACAAGCCTACAATTGAGCATCTAATATAGTGTTGTTTGTTCTGCAAGCAAGTATTAGCAGGAGTATTCTCAGACAGAGAGGTGAAGGCAGAGCTATCAGACCAGCCAAGCACTGATCCCATTTCCTGTTACATTGTTTTGGCCAACGCTTCCTCCAAACTTCTGTGATGGTACTGCCATTGTGTTTGGAGGAAAAGCTTTCAACATTCCCAACATGAGAACTCTCCTGTGACTTATAGTGTGTTAATATGCCACTGAGAGACTTACATGCAGTACTAAACTAAGTCTTGTAGACTATTTGGACAGGATAAGATTTCCAGACTTATTTCTGTTAAGTAATGCTGGAGGATGTCTGTAGTAATTATGATCGAGTCACACGGCACAAGCGATCTCTAAATAAATCATAGAAATTGGCGTGTTCACATGGGTGTCATACTAAAAAATCCTTCCTCATTTTAATACAAACTGATTCTTTTGACCTTTATTATAAGTGCTTGTTGTAGAGCTTGTAGCTGCGCAAGTTCTGCTTGATCATTAGTAGGTCAGGTGACCATAACATGTATGTAGCTGTGCCTGTGCAAGGAACTCAGTAACTTACCTAAAACCACTGGAAGCATCACTTCTCTAAGGACTCCTTTTAAAAATGTTGTCTATATTCTTTTGTTTTGCGTTTTAAACTTGGCCAGTACTTGGTTTCGTTTTGGTTTCATTTTGGTTTCGCTGCAAGAAGACAGAAAAGGGCCCTTTCTGGAATGTATTTGTTCTGAAGAAAAAGCATAAAATCTCTTTCCCACTGGATATAATGGAATGGAATCTTCGCCAACGAATACGGCTTTAAACAGAACTACTTAAGAGTACGTATACGCCAATCTTGCAATACCCACTTTCATGCCATGTCTACAGTCTAGGATAAGGAAAATCCGCCAACAAATACGGCTTTAAACAATACGACTTAAGAGTGCATATACGCCAATCATGCAATACCCACTCTTATGCAATATCTACCGTCCAGGACAAGGAAAATCCTTAGATCTTACTCACCTCAATCTTTTACGCATCTGTAAGCTTGTAGGGAAAAGTATATGGTTTATTTCCTATCACCTATACTACTGCATGGTATCACAATTATGCATATTTATGTACATTTCAACAATCAAAGTAAATGAAAATGTTTCATACCTCTCTGTCTCTTGCTCTTGTGTGTTAGTTTTGTTCTCAATTCCTGCAAAGCTGTTCATGTCAACATAACCGTCGTTCTCGTTTGCAGTTGCTGTCCGATTTTGGTCGTCAAAAAACTCAGTGATGGTGACGGCCCGAGTGGGCCTCCCTGAAGGAATCTGAATATTCTCATAGTCTGAGCTCATGGCTGGAATGTTTTCATAGTCAGAAGTATCAGCACTTGGGAAGGAGATGGATCGAGGTTTGGTGAGTGGGAGTGGCATGAAGGGAGGCCGAGAGCGGTCCTCAAAAGACTCCACTCTGGAGATGCCCCTGCTGCCATAAGTCTTGGGTACACCTTTCTTCTTCTGCCTGTCTTTGTAAACTACAAAGGTGGCGGGAAAGTCTGAGTTGCGTTGTGGTTTCATGATGCGAGACTGAAGCTGAGGGGAGCTGCCATTACTCCTCCGATCCAGCTCTATTACCCGAACAGGCCCATGGTGGCTAGATTCAGATGATGATCTGGAAGAACGCACGCTGCCATCAACGTGCGATTTGCTGTCGGTTTTCTTCCTAAACTTCAGAGCCAGGAAACGCTTGAATGATGTCTTCTTCTTTTTTGGTTTGTCATTAGACTCATGTTGAATAAGTAGAGATGGGGAACTTTTAGTGATAGGTCTCTTGGTGATATAAGCCAGCTCAAAGGGTGGTGGGATGTCAACAAGAGATGTAGGTGTAGACACACCACTAGATGACTGGTGGCTTCTTTGAGAGAAGCTCCCAGAAGAGGTGATGACACAAGGTAGGGAGAGAGTGTCAGCTGTCCGTTTCACTCTGTCGTCCACTCTGGGTGAATGACTGCCTTCCAAATGGGCAGACAAATTCATGTCTCGGCCCTCCGCAGAATACGATCGGGGGTAGAACAGAAAACGTCTAGAGTTTAGTGAAGGAATCATCCGATTGGACTCTGAATTATCTGAAGCCTTTAATAGATCTCCATTTTGGTCCAAAGCCACAGTGTAGTAGTCATGAGTCTGAGACTCATTGCCTGTCTCCTCGGGAACAGTCTCAGGGACATATCCGGGTACTTTCCCTGAGAGTGACCGTGAACGAGTCACAATGGTCTTTCTGTCCAGAGTGATAAAGTTCTCTCCTTCCGAGTCAAAGCCTGCCTCCTCGTAAATGTGCTCATCACTATCTGAGTCAGAGTCCTCAAAAAAAGGCACTATGTGGCAGTCGAGGTCTTCTATGTCCTCCTCAAATGCCTCGGTGGTGTGGGCAAACACTAAACGGTTTGTTAACTCAGGAGTCCTGCCCAAGTCTAGGCCTGGGGGCACTGTAATATCGCAAAGTCTAAGACGTGGTTGGCAGCTGTTTCTCTTACTCACGCCACTTTGTCTGCGAATGGCTGAGCGCTCCTTTGTGCTCTTCCCTTTAGTTTTACGTGTCATGTCCACAGGTTCGTCTTCGTCGCCTATCTCTACATAATCTTCAGAGGACACACACTCCAGCTGCTGATCATCTCCATCCTGGGATCGAGAATCTTCTATGTCGGCATACTCATCCACTGCATCGCTGTTTGATGTTTCCCTAAGCTCCTGCTCCAAGGGTCCATCAGATGAAGTCACACTGTCCTCCACCTGAGCCTGTTCTTCTTCTACTTCTGCTACATCATCAGATGAGACATAAAAAGGCTCTTGAGTGGATCCCAGCTTTGTCTCAGTGTCCTTTGCTTTCCCTTCACTACAATCCTCATCTGTACACTCCAGTTCAGGATCTGAGGTGCTCATAAGATCAGCAGGCACCACCTCTATGACCGAATATGGCTCAAACGCATCCTCTACTCCCTCTGAGAATCTGAAACGTCCTGATTCGTCTTTGGTGGCCCGTTCTGGCTGCCATGCACTGGTGTCATCCAGAGGTCCAATTACATCATATGGGTACTCCTCACACAGGGAGGGCTGACTGCCATTCATTGCCTGGGAGGAAAATCCAGCCACTGCATTTGACATATCCTCAGTGCTGCACTCTGCACTTGGAATTGTGCCCTCTTCACATAGCTTAGTGGCTGTAGTATCTATTGGGGTTCCACAGAGGAACTCTCTCTCATTGAAATAAGGCTCCTCTGTATCATCAGCAGTGTCTGACGTCAGCTCCTCGGCATTATCTATCTCTGCATACGTACTGCCCCGATTTGAGGTGGATTCTTCAATTTCTTCATAAGGGCTCGGTGTGCCATTGTTGACCTCTGATTCATCCCCTGTTTGATACTCCATGGCGGTCTCTTTCTCAGCAGAATCATCTGCTGTATCATCAGGATCACCTGTGCCTGGTTGTGGGTGTATATCATCTGTTTCTTTGATGTTGTCTATAGCAGATGAAACAGTAGTTACAATAACATCTTTGACCTCATTCAAGGAACCTGCATCAACTACTTCAAAGTGGCTTTCCTCATCTTCTGCATCTATCTCATCTCTTTCTTCTACCCCCATCTGTAGCACTTCCCCTGGTTCTTTATCATCAATGCCATCATGGTCATTGTGGTTCTCTATTAACTGTTCAGAAAGATCCTCTTTGTGGGTCTCTCCTGGTGGGTCAGCTTCATCCTGTGTGGATTCTGATTCACTGTCCTGTGCTAATTCCAATTCTGATGCGACATCTCCATTACTAACAATGCACTGGCTGTGTTCACCTTCTTGCTGGGTGGAGAGTTTTGGCTTTGGAGCAACTGGAGGTTTAGGACCTCGGGAAGGCAGACAAGGTCTTGACATGAGGGTGGAGCGCACTGTGATGGCTAGACGACTTTGGGTCTCTGGTTGAGGTGTATGAAGTCGCTTCTGATAATCTGTAAAACAGATGGAGGAAAGAATGAGGTAAAGTTTTTGGAGTTTTGGTGCAATATGAGGCCAAAGGATTCACAGCCTGGTCTTTAAGTGGTCTTTAAAGAGCAACACCAATGACCTGTATTCCTATTCCTAGGCATGCACACCATGGCATAAAAATGGCATGGTCAACTGTAAAAATCGTCTCTCTCTGATAGAGTACATACTTGCTGATAGTCAAGTAATATGCATGCCTTAATGAGTTGTTATCTTAATGAGTTCCTGCTACCCACAATCCCACGGATGCACGTGCAGCAGTACATTTATTTTCTTTGCATTTGATGATTATCACAGCAGAATTGTATTTGATATCTACAAGTTGGCAAGTTTCTTCTGGTTTCTAGTCTATACTGTCAGTTGTCAGTCACTTGCCATGACAATGTATCATCCTAAAATAATACATTTTCTTGCTAGCTAGTGTCGGCTACATAAGAGTATATGCACAATAATTACTTACAAATACATGAGTCACCTTGTTTAGAGTAACATTATTGTATGTGACTAATTTCTACTGTCAACGATATCTTTTGGGAAATATTTAGGTAAAGAAACATTCCTTCTGTTTAGACTCAACCATAATAAAACAAGAGATAAAAAAGCTCAAATCATGTTTATGTTACACTTTAAAATAATTGCACAGGTGTTGCTCTCCAAATGCCTTTATTGTATCAGAGTGCTAATTGCTAAACTGGACCAAGTAAAGCGATTCTGTGCTAAGTCAGCACCTACACCGACTGTAAAACTTTTCCTAGCCAAAAACAACAGAAACCAAAATAATAACCTTGTGACCCCAGTGATGAAAACCAAACAGCATCCTTAAACAGGGTTAATGTGAATTTGAGGCCTCTTTGGTGCAACACACCCTTTCTCTTAACAAAACTTATACACCCTTTGCCTCTTCCTGTTATTTAGTACCTGGCTTGACGCACGTCCTACTAAACTCCCTGTGCACTTGGTGATCTCCCCGCGAAGATGTTGTTTTCCCAGCGGCACAAATTAACTATTCCAGCAGACACTCCTGGAATCTCAGTGTACAGGAAGTGCTTAGGGAAAGCACATTATTGGCGTGCCATGTTTAATCTACCTATTTTTCAAAATTTCTTTTGATTTCACTGGAGTTCTGGCCATTCCTCCAATGATTAACAATGGGAAAGAAAATCCTTCAGACTGATTTTTTTCTGAAATCATTTTTCCCCCCTAGAATGTCAAAGAACAATAAAAAAGAGAAACAATACAGACGTCTGAGTTCAAAACAGGATATGAATTATGCAACAAAGAATTTGATTAAAACAGGACAGAATGGGGGAAGACAGTAGGCTGGGCCTTCGGATTGTGTGAAGCCAACAGGACATGATCTCAGCTGGGGCTGGTGTGAAACATAAGCCATCTGATAATGAGGTAGTAGGTGCATCAGCTGTGATAAGCGCGAGGAGGGGAAAGGAGAGAGATTACAGGAATCACTTAGTGAGAATAATGGACTGCTGCACCATCTTGGACTTGATACATTCAGTCATTTGTGTATATATAGATATATATTCCAATAATGCTAGTTTGTAACCTCTTCCTAAAACCAAAGAAAATATTTTAAGAAATGTGTAATGCTCTGTTTGCGCACAGGAAGTTGGATTAACACTTTCATCTGTGTCTCGCTCATCTGAGTTTAACGATCAATGTATTATGCATTGGCTTAATTTAGCACAGGGGATTTCTCTGTGCAGATGTTGTGTGCTTATTAACACAAAAACCTTGCTAAAAGCAAAGGAATATGATGATGGAAACCTCATAACCTCATAACCTATGCAAATTCAATTCAGATTCAATTCACACTGGACATCTTCACAAAAGTGACTTCGAAAAAATCTAGATTTACATTTAATCGTTAGATCCTTATGAGGTTATAATGGTGAGGAAAAGCTGAGGATGAAACAGGACACAAAACAGAACCCATGCTCTTCTAGATGACACCGGGATAGTGAGATTATGAATCATAAGTGGAGAAAAGTAAAGACAAACAGTACTAAGTGTGAGGATATGGTGAGTAAGAGTCATGGGGTGAACACAGGACAGTTTGTATGATTACAGCAGCAGCTTTTAGGTACAAATCTACAGTATTTACAGTACCTAGGTGAGATTATGCCCTGAAGAGTTGAACTGTTTTTGGGAAATGTTCCCCAGAAAACACAACCAGGGATGTAAACACAGTGTTTATAAAGTAGCTAGCTGTTCTGTCTGCTTCCTTTTAATTAGTAATGCCAAAAAAAAGGTGAGTATTGAAGTCACTTTCTTTCACCTGTGTTCATTTTCATCCGGATGTCATCCGTCGTGGCGTCTGAATGTCCACATCGTTTCCTTCTGCTCTTATGTGCCGGAAAATCCAACACAAATATTTCCAAACGTATCCTGTCGTCACTCCGAGACCATTTTCACAAAGAAATGAACATTAAACATGACTTCTGTAGCTTTTCCCAACTAATTTTTTTTCAGAATTAAAAAGGGATTTAAAAGCCGGCTCGTGTCATCCCTGCAGCAGAGAGAGAGAGAGAGAGAGAGAGGGAGGGAGAGAGGGAGAGAGAGACTGAGAGCGTGTTCTGGCTGCTGCGCGAGCGGCGCGCGTGCCTCACTTTCTGCGCTCGAGCGCGGGAGGTGTGTTTTCGCGCGCGCTTCCCGAGGAGGTCGAGCTAGTCCTCTAAACCAATCAGACCAATAAGCAGCTCATAAGCACTTCATGAATCACATATGAATATGCATAGTGATGAGTTTGCACTGGGGGTCGTATGATTTAAGCGTGATGCAAGCAAGGGAAAGGTGCCAGTCATGAGCTCGAGATCTTCTGGATCTGGTTGATATGCTGCAAAACCCTCATCTCTCCTCAAATAGAGCAAATAAAGCTATAGAGCAGCAAACTAGGGGTCACAACCCCATCAGATTGAAATAGGGTCATGAGAGAATCTCCTCTTTTGTTTTATTCGTTTATTTTACAAATTACTTTCACAAAATACCACCCTAGCGATGAACTACTACTGTTCTGAAATGCTACTCGAAGTCACATTCAGACAAAAACAATTAAATTAGGAGTGTGCGTGCTTTTTTAGGCTTTTTCGCTCTCCTGACACAATGCACTAGTGTAGGAGTTCAGCAATAAAAATGGACACACTTCTCCGTTTATCTACCCCAGCATTGAATGCAAAAATATGCCGAAACATTTACTGAATATGGTGATGGGAAACAGTGAGGTGAAATCCAAATGCCGAGGCCTGGGGTTGCAGAAAATTCATAATGTCTATCTGGGGTCATTTGCCCAAAACATTTGCTACAGAGGCTGTCTAAAGTATCATTAGCAAAATAAGTAGCCTGGAGTGTATATTAGATGGTAAAAAGAGGACAATATCTGTTCTGTTTTTCTTCCAAATAGGAGTTCCAAGTAGAATCCTTTTAGAAAGTTATAATTGGTAAACATCCAAACAATCCTTAGAGAACTCTTGTGTAAGAAAGTAATATGGATCATGAAATGAAATTATGAGATGACACGGCACTGTGGTCTGCGTGGGGTTTGCTCCAGGTTCTGCGGTTTCCTCCAACCTCCCAAAAACATTATGGTTGGATTGGCTGTTCTAAATTGCTCCTAGGTGTGTGTGAGTGTTTATAAGTGTATGTGTGTGTGTGTGTGTGCGTGTCTATATGCAGCCCTGCGATTGACTGGTGTCCCATCCAGGGTGTATTCCTGCCTCACGCCCAGTGTAACTGGGATAGACTACGGATCCACCGCTACCCTGACCAGAATAAAACGCTTACTGAGTGTGAATGAGTGATTGAAATTCTGAAGTTCATTCATTCATTCATTCATTCATCTTCAGTACCCGGTTTATCCTGTTCCCGTGGATCCAGAGCCTATCCTGGGAACACTGGGCATGAGGCGGGAATACACTCTAGATGGGATGCCAGTCTATCGTGAGATGTTCCTTTATCATGGAACTCCAAAGAAGCCAAATTACCAAACAATGTACATAAAACATTAAATATGTTTTGATACATACACATATGCTGTATTTCTGCTGAAATGTTGCTGATGAACACTTCTTGACAGCCATAATATTCGGCAAGTTGAGCCTAAGCATGTTAAAACCAAACATGCAAATAATGTTACTCAGTTTAAGTGAACTATTTAGAAAACAGCTTCTAAAAACAGTTTAGACGCCAAGCACTATCGAGCAGGTTTCCCAACTAGTCTTCTGTTGCCTGATTGGAGGAAAGTAGCTCTTTAAAAGCCTCTCTCCATAACAGGAAACTGCTCTCCCTGTTTCCTGCACAACAGGCGACACTTCCTTAGCAACTCCTGGACAAAGGTGTTGATATTAACCCTTCAACTTCTTACTGAGTTAAAGAGACGGATTGCAAACGTGATTGCACTCGTGACTTTTTTGCAAGCCAAATGTAAAAAGTTTACATTTAAAATGTTAAAAAGTTCATAAATTCTGGTTCTGGTTTACTGCTTGGAAGGTTGACAGCTCAAATCCCAGCACCTCCAATGTCCTTGAGCAAAACCCATAACCCTCAGCCATGCCATAAGGTGTTTCATACCAGCTTCCTTTAAAAGTCTTTTGTTCTATTGTACACTACTTTAATAGGAACACCTGTACCCCTGCTTATTCATGCAATTATCCAATCAGCCAGTCACAGGGCAGCAGTGTAGTGTATAAACTCGTGCACATACAGGTCAAGAGCTTCAGTTAATGTTCACATCAAACATCAGAATAGGGGAAAAATGTAATCTCAGTGACACTGACTGTGGCATGGTTGCTGGTGCCAGACGGGCTTTGAATATTCCAGAAACTGCTGATCTCCTGGCATTTTCACACGCAACAGTCTCTAGATTGTATACAGATTGATGCAAAAAACAAAAACCATCCAGTGAGCAGCAGTTCAGCAGCAGAAATGCTTCGTTGATGAGAGAGGTCAGAGGAGAATGGCCAGACTGGTTCGATCTGACAGGAAGTCAAAAAACTCAAATACCCACTGTCTGCATTCATGGTGAGCAGAAAAGCATCTCAGTATGCACAACATATAAAACCTTGAGGTGAATGGGCTACAACAGCAGAAGACAAAGATCTTTAATTAAAAAAAAGGTGCATTAGGTGCTGCTAATGTCTTCTTTTTTTAGTATCGAAAATATGCCAAAAGCTATTTATTTTGCTTACATTTAAATAAGGAATAAAACACAATGGAGCTTCCTGTTATAGGAAAAAAGTCAACAATGGGGCAGTGTAATGTGAATTATCTTATTCCTCTTATACCACATCAGTTTTCCAATGCTATTTTTTTTAATTAAAGAATGCCACATACTTTTTATCGATTTATAGTAACGTTATAACAACTAACAGAGCTTTCCTTTGTCCTGTGCAAGTCCCTGTGTACATTGCTACTACAGCTACGATAATGTAAATTAATAGTGTGTTAGAGAGTGCATTAATATACAGTAAACTTTGCAACCGGATTTACTGTCAGAACTGCTGTTATAGAAAATTAATCAACACCGTCTGACCAATCAGATTAGAGAATTTAACAACACCGTGGTATAATGATACTTATTACACATTTTCATCTCATGTAACTTCTACTCGGACAGATTTCCACCTTGCAAACCATCTGCAAGAATCTGATTTTACAGTGTCTCTTGTTTTTTTTGTTTTTTTTTCCAAACCACCACCAGCTGTGCGTCTGCACGCTTGATAAAGGGCAGATTGTAGACCCAAACGCCAAGAGAGAAGAGCTGTCAGTTACGCGAATCTTCACTTTGGCAGCTCATATTATGGATTTAGCATTAGTAACATTAGGGGGTAAATGCAATGGGAGACGATTTTTAGTGATTCTTTTTTTCTCATTTTTTTTGCTCTGTATCTTTTCCTGTTGTCCCAAAGTGCCATCTGTTTCTCTCTCACTGTCTCCTTTGCAACTGGTGGAAGGTCAGACATAACTCCTGAGCAGTGTGATTCCATTAAATCAGCATGGAGAAAATCTCCTCATTCTGCTTTCTTAACAGTCTATGGACCTGAAACCATGCATTAAACATGCTACATATTCAGCGAACCAATTACTTCCTACTACCATGATATAAATGTTTGATTTCTGTGGTCCAGAGTAGAACTTGTTTCTTATATTTTGTCTTCGGTATTGCAATAATTGAATATATATACTTCCTGTATCACAGGCAGCTATACTGTAATTGCATTTCTCAGCTGGGAAAATGCTATGCTAGGGAACTTTAACAACATTATCAATATTACCAAAAGCCCAGAATCATTGCATCAGTCTTGCAGGATTTACATCAACCATTCTATTTAAAATAGACAGAATAAAAGGTGTAATATTCTAGACTAGAAGGATGTTATGTCAATATTTCTTGGAAAAAAGTTCACCATCGAGGCTGGTTGGATTTTCAATTGCGTCAGTAGGCCATTTTCAGCTGCTGTACCACCTCTTTGTTTGCGAGGCTAAAGATAACGTGCGTCTGGCATTTAGCCCTGCCATTTGTGGCTTTCAGTGGAAAGAATTCACAGACACTGAATTTGACCCTTTTTGCTTTTTTTATCGCACAAATATGTTTTTCTTTCTGAAGCGGCCATTGGAAAACAAGAGCTCTGTTTATGAGCATTGTAACAAAAAGGCTAAAGCCTGCGGCTGGATGAATAGCGGCGAGTTGTAAATAAGCGTCCAGATGTGATACGAGAACTTTACTGACGAAAACATGTTTTTGGGGTTGAAAACATAAATATCCTTGACCACTGCAGTTGTTGGGAATTGTAACACCCCTGCACCCCACACCCCCCTCCAACCCACCTGGGCTGTGTGTATACGCGAGAAAGACGGACTCAGGAAAAACATGTCAGAAACCAACCACACACTCACACACACGCACAGTACTGACCCAAACAGGAAACTGATTGGGGAAAAGGGGTCAGCGACTTGTTCCCAGACCCCAGAAGTGAAGCATTGCCTCATGTTTCATAAGAGTTGCCTTAAAAAAGAAAAGCAGGGTTGTTTTTATCCTGCAGGAGACATCAGATTAGTTTTTTTCTCGCTCAGTGTGTGCCGTTGTCACCAGATGGTTGGGTCAATTCAGAGGTAATGTTTTTCTCACTAGGTGACTCATTCAAGTTTTTTTTTACGCTGACCATTTACTTTGATGATTTTTTTTTTTTTTTTTTGAAGAAGCAGAGATCTGCGGTGGTGCTGTATATTACTTTGTGCTAGGAAAGAATGGAGCTACAGTATACATTTCATACACCAAGTAACTCAGTAATGCAATTAATATGGCTTTTCTTTACTTCAATATAATGCTGTAACAGACTCAGAAGGGCAGCTGTTGGGGCATTTGAAAAACATTACATAATAGGCTATATGTAATGTGCAGGAGTGAGGGGCAGGAGAAAAGTGTTTAAAACCAGTGTGTGTTTTATTTGCAATAATCATAGTTTCATATATAGTGGAATATCCATAACCAAAAAATGAGGAAAATAGCTGAGAGTCAAAACCCGGAAACTAAGGTGGTTTCACATTTACGTGACAAGCTTTCCGGACATCCTTTTGATAGCAATCTTCCACCAAACCGCAGTGTGGTCCACATCGTATGTGGAAGTTATAGACTCTCAGCGCTGCATGACAAATAACATGATTGGTTCAGCTTGTCACGTTACTTCCTGTTATGAGTTTCTATATAATACACCTAGCTGTACACAGCACTTATTGGGTCGTAATACACCCCTCCTTAAAAAAAAACCCACCTCATCAGGTCTAGGGGTATGATTCTCACTTCGGGTGTGAGAGGTCCTGGGTTCAAATCCCGGATGAGTCCCCCCTACGTTACACCTAGCTCTAAGATGTGATATAAAGGGATGGCGACACAACTGAGTAAACTAAAGCAGCCATTTATTAACACAAAAAACTGGGATAACAGAATCATAACATCAGTAATAAGTGATATCAGTAATCATGAATGCAAATGTATGAACATGAAGTGTTGTACCAGCAAGTGTGTGAATGCACAAAGTCAAAATAAACAATAACCAAAATTAAAGCGAGGAGTAACTGCCTAAGCAGCAGCCCTGACTAGTGGAAGCAGGCCTGCATGACCAAAAAATCTTTTTAAACGTGACTAGCTGCTTGTTTTCAGGTTTTCCTGCATGATGACATGCCATGCATCCAAAAAATGATGTTCTTCATCACTTGGTGTTGGTGCCAAAAGAAAATAATTTTTAAAAAGCAGCAAAATTAGTGCCAACACTTTTGCAAACTTGCATGCACAAAAGTGGCTTATGGAATTGTTCGATCGATCCACAGTTTGGAAGGAATTCTTCTATGTGAAAACAAACCTGTGATTATGAGCCCTGCCCCCAAACGAGCCCAGAATCAGTCCTGAGTGTATTGAAGTGTGAAAAAGCTCTAAAAAAAACAATGCATGGACTTAATGACACAATAAGCACGATACGACTTTGCTATGAACCATAGAAACATCAGAGAATAAACAGACATGAATTAAGATCTAACAGCAAACAGGTGAACACAATGGGTAACAGACCAATGACAGACCAATGACAGATTGTTTTAGGATGAAACAATGATAAAACAATAAAGTATCAGTCCTGAATTCAAGACAAATTCAAGAAAGAAATCACATGCACACTACAGATGCAGTAGACAGAGATTGGATTCAAAAAAGCTAGTATAGTATTCCTTTAAAGGCTAGATGGTGGAGAAAGAGATAAAAAGAGAGAATGGGAGAGAGTGAGTGTGTTTTAATGGTGGAGAAAATCCAGTGTCAGCAATCCTAAACATTTCTCTCAGAGCACAAACAGAGGAACACTATTCACACCTTCTCCTTGTGCTGCTCCCCCAGGTGACAGTGAGAGTCAGCACTTTATCAAAAAAAGCAAATAAAGACTCTATTCTCAGCACAGCTTTGGGAGCTGATCAATACATTACTGTCAGCCTGCAACACAGCAGTGTTAGCCTCTGAGGCTCTCTCTCTCTCTCTCTCTCTCTCTCTCTCTCTATATATATATATATATATACACTGTATATACAATGCAGGTGTTGTGTATTCTGTAAGACAGTCTGAAACGTAGACAATGAAAGTCCTTGATCAACTGAAATAATAAAATTACTTATTAATTGATTATACCATTATATACTGTAATATTGTTGAATTCTCAAATCTGATTGGTCAGAAGTTTAATAATTTACTATAACAGCAATTCTGACAGCAATTCTATAATTTAAATCCTTTTTTTTTTTTTTAAGGAGATGTCATTAAACATTTATTGAAAGGGTCGCCAGTGTCAGTCTTTTACGTCATGTGAAAGTCTTCAGAACAGAGGAGTTTCATTTTTCTTGTTAACGGGACAGGCTGCCGTTTTTACTTTTATGTCTTACTAACTTCGAGAATGAAAAACAAAGACAGGCTGGTGAGAGAACGACAGTTCAAGACTTGTGAACATTCCACAACATAAAATGTAACTATAAATGGTTAAAAAGCATGACATTTTGTTCACTGATAAATGAAACACTTGAAGATGATTGTTGGTAAATTGATGTAGTATAAGAGGAATAAAACACTACGTGACGTGCTGTTATTGGAAAATAATCCACTTTGGGATGGTAACAGTAAGTGTGTTTCATCACACAACCCGGTTGTGTTTTATTAATCTTTACTTAATTCATTCGTTCGTGTGGTTTGGCTATAAATATGACTTTTTTTTCACAATATGACTGAGTCGTCCTACTTGTTTTATGAAAATAAGGTTAGCCAAAACAGCCTAACCTAGAAAGTTATAGTCGTTAGGTAAAATTTGCATTGAAAATTGGCTAGTTAAATTAGCAAATATTTCTTTGAGTAATGCTAGACAATATGTACACAAACTAATGGCAGTTAAACTTATACACTGATGCCTTGCAACATTAAAATGAGGTTTTATTGCAGGAAACATGGCATACTACAACATTTTCTTTTTATTTTCACTTATATTATGTGTAAAGACAGCTACTCATTTTACAATGAGTACAGAATTGTGGCTTCACAATGCTTTGTATAAATGAGATTATTGGATATCCAGGTGTCTAAGTTACAAAATGTTAGAGTTAGGGGCAGGATTTGTATTTGTACCTTTTCTGACAACTGAATCCTATCACAATAGTACAAATGCCAGCTCTATGCCAGCCTCAGTGTTTCCTTTCTACCTTCTCGCTATGTTGTTCTACTTTGCGTGATTAATGTTGCTAACAATAATAATTAAATGTGCTGCGCCATATTGTAATACCTATATAATATTAACAAGCAGGCAAATGACTGTAGTAATTTCCATAGCACATTTAATTAGTACAAGAGGGTATTGTATCTGCAGTGATTCAGTGTTTTGATACTTGCAAGGCAGTTACGCAGCTGTTGCTAATGAGCTTTTTGATTATTACGATATATTCTCCGTTCTGAAAGGCCCTCGGAGTCAAGCTCTTGCAACAGCAATTTAATGGCGCTGACTAGAGCTCTCGAGGAGAAGCATAAAAAAGACTCGCGTTGTGGCCTTTAAAGCAGTTGTGCGCTAGCTGCTAGATTTATGCCTGCTCTGGTGTGCCGTCCGTTTTGAGAAATGGTGTGCGGCATGCTACCTCGCTGCCCTTTTCTGTAGCAATTCATTTTGCTGTTTTGTTTAATATCATAACACAAACTCACAATTCCCGAGTCCCATTAAGCCCATGGTGGGTGTTCTTGGGTTGCCCTTTGCCAGGAACCAGCTAATGTGTACCAGAAAACTAATCTGATCTCAATGTAAACAGGGAATTTCCATTAGCATGCTAACTAAGCTAGAGTAAATCGCTGATCTGTTTTACTCGTTCAGGTCGCCTGGCTGCTGAGAGAAACAATAGGCCTGTTAAAAAAAAAGTGCCTGGTCGGGTCTCACTTTTTTCCTGTAACTGTTTTCACATCTTTCAACCTAGTGAAACTGAAAGGATGTAGATACCACGTTTATAAATATCTCTTTTTTTCTAGCCCCTAATGGCTCACGGCAGCTAGCTCGTTTCTTAAAAGGTTTGAGGTGAGAGTGAAAGCATGAATAGGTTATGATACGGGGTCTTTAAATGATTAGGAAATATAGTTTTCAGACACATCCCTTAAAAATTCTTGATATCATTGCAGCCATGAGAGTGACTCTTTCCTGCACACCCAGCATTCGGTTCAACACCAGAACAGCTTGTCTGCGTCTCTGCGGTGCACCACGTCTGAGGCGTCAGCTGTGTTGTTCTCTCACTACTGAGATCAGGCCTTCGAATTCACAGATGGCTGCTGTTTTCGATTCTTCTCTAGCTTGGTGAAAAATCAAATTATACAATTTCACCCTTACTTGAAATATGGTCAAGGCTAATATAGCTAACAAGAATCTGTAAAATAGCAGTAATAGTCTGTATTTACTATGTTTAAGTTCAGGGTGAAACTATAAAATCATCCAATTTGAGCACATTTTGTTCATGTTTATAGATTACAGAGAGTCGTACTTCATCCCAGTAAGTCATACGGAAGAACTGGATCTAGTTTGAAGGAGATATTTCCAGAAACTGCTGGTCTCCTGGGATTTTCTCGCACACCAGTTTATACAAAATGGTGCCGAAAACATCCAGTGAGTGACAGTTCTGCAGACAGAAACACCTCGTAACTCAAATAACCACTCTTTACAAGCATGGTGAGCAGATAAGCATCTCAGCATCTGTGGGATTTTAAAGTAAATGTGAGTGTGTTCTTCAGAAATTCCTCCCAGGAGAGAGAGGCACCAGCAGTGTGTCATTAATGATCTGCTCTTGCGTTCATCTCTGGAGTGCAAAGCCGTGCTGAAGTCACCTGAACACCACATGTGCTTCATTCACATGCACACACTCACTCACACACACACACACACACATACACATAGACAGAGAGAGAGACAGAGTCAAGGATGAATGGGCAATGACACATCATCCTTTATGCGCATGCTGTGATCACATCAGCAAAAATCTGCTCGGCTCAATTTCCATTTCTGTTCAGTGGCTCACCGCATTAGCACAAAACACAATTCTGCTGTCGTAGTGACAAAGCAAACTTCATGTCACAGTTTCCAATAAAATCTTATATAAACATTTATATGCACCATAACATGTCGCTGTGTGTTGCCATGACATCATTTTCCTGTTTTGCGTTGTGATTGATCCACACCATTTGCCCACACCAGCACCTGTCAATCATCTGTTTTCTTCTTCATGATGAATGTGTTTGGCTATAAATCTGCTGCGTTAGTAGTATGGGGTTAAATCAGGATATTTAATCCCTCATGAGGAATAAAAGAGACCCTAATTTCCCATGACTGCTTGTACTATGACTTTATGCAACAATATGTCACCTATTGCTCAATATAATGTCACCTATTGCTCAATATAATGGCAATAAATAAGCAGAGCTGTCTCAACTTTCATGATTTAGTGCAAATAGTGTGTTTATACTGGGAAATTCATTGAAATGTAATAATGTAATGCTGGATAATCCACCTGACGGAACCACCTGATCTAAAGTAGCAGAAGGGGCGGAGCCATCAGAGCTAAAAATGGCCAATGCACAGTGCAATTCAAATGGTGTCTTTATCTATTATGTTATTCACAGGGCATCATGCACACACTCATTTACACCTAGAGGTAATTTATCTTCGTCAATCCACCTACTGCCGTGCTTTTGGGAGGTGGGAGGAAACTGGAGAAGTCAGAGAAACCCACACAAACACTACACATAACCTGAGCTCAGGATCCAACTATTGTTTTAGGCTTTGATTATTATTGCTGTAGATCTATTTCTTTCTGATTTGATAAAATATTTCTAATTTAGCCCCATATTTCACAGATGGGTAGCTGCATGTTTCATATGAATGAATGGTATTGAATACAATACACATCCTCTGTCCAATATGTGAGGACGTACGTATCTTTTTTTGGATTCTTACCCCATTTTACTACCCACTAGCTAGATCTACGCTACGGCGAACCAGCTACCAACACGGGAGGGTGAAGGATAACCACCATTGCATGTAATCACAAGAGCAGTTCTTGGAAAGTCTCCAAGTCTGGAGAATCTAGGTGAGATTATTCCCTGCAGCAGGAAGGTTGAGTGTATGTGCAAATAGCTCCAGGCAAGAGGAACCATTGAGTTAGTAGTGTATAATCGTATAAGGATCATACACCAATGTCATGTCAAGCAGGTCCAGAAGAACAGATGAAAACAGCAGTAGTAGTGTACCAGTGATCATTATTGGATCGTCCAAACAAGCTTGCTCCCTCAACTCACACTTGCTCTCAGACTGGAACTTATGAGTGTTTGCAAATTGGCTGTACATGTAAACAGTTTGAACAATAGCTTGGATCCTCACTTGCTCTTGCTAAAGTACCAGTTGTTATAAAAGGCATGGACAACTCCCTCCGAGTCACCTCCCACTTGTTTCTCTTATTAAAGACCAAACCCGGACATAAAGAGACATCAAGAAGGAACTCGCCTTTATTACGTCATTCATCTTCACTCTCTGTATTGTTCCCATGACTGGAAGGCACATACAATAAAACCAAGATTTAAAATATGGCTCATCTCTTTGGTCACACATAAGGGCATTGTATTGTGTCAGCAGCTGGGAGGTTGAGGACAAGAACTTGGATGAAGGTCTGTGTAACTGTGTGTACTCATGGAGTACATGTATACGTTCAAATCTACCTGCACACAAACGTGTGCTTGTGTGAATACACAATGCATTGTTTATATATAATGGCAGTAGTACTGTCAGCACAGTTCCAAGATTTGTGTTGTTCTTTGTCATCCATGTGCTTTTGATTGTTTTGCCATGTGCCCTTGTTTTAGTTCTAGTCCTGTCTGCACCTCGGTCAATGGTTTGCTCTCCTAATGTGTGCACCTGTTCCATGTTTAGCCCTTAATTCATTTGTCTATTTATATCCTACTGTTTCTTTGTTAAAATGAATAGAAATATTTTATTACCAATATTCCAATGTTGAAATATAACTATTAATAATAACTTGTCTATGTTTGGGACATTCACCAGTATGTGGTGTGATGTCTCGCTTCAGAGTCACTTTAACTTGGCTGTATACAGTCAAGTCACACAAGCAGCTTGAATTGTCTTGATTTACTGCCTCCATAGCTACAGCAAAGGCAGACACTGTCCTCATCACCAGAGTTAAACCAATCTTTATTTCATCTTTATTACTACTAATAAATCTGGATACCAAGCTAGGCTCGTTATTTAGCTGATACTAGCCAGAACTGGTACATGTTTTTCATGTAAAAAATTGTTAAAGCACTCTTTCTAATGTCATT
The DNA here is from genome assembly GCA_022758105.1 of Pangasianodon gigas. Classification (NCBI taxonomy): domain Eukaryota; kingdom Metazoa; phylum Chordata; class Actinopteri; order Siluriformes; family Pangasiidae; genus Pangasianodon; species Pangasianodon gigas. The sequence goes on along the minus strand of CM040473.1, from coordinate 4,028,769 downwards.
TTAGCCCACTTTTCCACTGACTAGGTGCAATTCAGCTAGAATTTGTTGGTACCTATTTAGATTTTTTTCCAGGCCTTTCCAGGTATTCCCTCATGCTTGTCAAATAAGTCACATCTACACTACAGTTGTATTCCTGGAACGTGGAAATGATAATGTTGTGTTCTGGACATAAAACACAAAAGACAACCTCAGAGTCTGGCCAACAAACTGACTATCTGCTTTTATGGTAATTTACATTCATCCAGGTGTGCAATCTCTCGGCGGTGCACAACATGACAGTGATATTGGTGCACTTGTGCCTGGCCAGGAGACCACCATCTTTGTTTAGAATTTGCTTTTCATTGCTCTATAATGATGTTAAGTGTTGACTAGAGGTGAGTGTGATTTCTCAAAGTCAGCAGGAGACAGGCAGGATCTTAAGGGTGCATCTCTTCTTCTTCTTTATCTCCATTACAGTGCTGTTCTTCCTCCTCCACTGATGCATTTATATTACTCATTCTCTAAAGGCTAATTCATTTAGAGCCATCAGAGCTGTTTGAACTCATTTGGCCGTTATTAAAAGATTGTGGGTGATACGGCGAGATGCGTTCTCACAAATTCGATCAGGCACACATGGCTGGATGGAAATGATCTAAATGAATGGCGCTTTGGCTCATAAAAGCGAAATGGGTTGTCAAAGAGCTTGATTAGAAATGCACCTGTCTGCTTGCATTAGAGTGTCAGTGACATGTGAAAGTTTTCCTGCTGGGTTTGGACAAAGTGACCTTGAGACGCGAGTGTGAGGGAAGACAAGAAACAGAAGCAATTTCAAGTGTAGAGATAAAATTAGAATGGAATAGATTAGATTAAATTAGAATATCGGAGAAGAGATTAAGAATAGAATAGAAGAGCTTAAAATAGAATAGAATAAGAATAGAAGAGATTATAGATATAAATGAAGAGAAGAGATGAAATTAGAATAGAACAGAAAAGAATAACAATAGAACAGAATTGAAGAGAATAGAATAGATAAAATTTAAAGAGAAGATGTGAAATTAGAATAGAATAGAATAAAGTTGAATAGGTTATATTAAAATAGAATATAAGTGAAGAGATTAAAAAATAGGATAGAATAGAAGAAACAAAATTAGAACAGAACAGAAGAAATAAACATAGAATAAACTAGAGCTGAATAGAATAGAGTAGAGTAGAGTAGACTAGAATTGTAGAGAAGAGAATAAAAATAGAATAGAGTAGACTAGAATTGAAGATATTAAAAATATAAATGTAGAGAAGAGATTAAATTAGAATAGAACTGAAGAATAGAATAGATTAGAATATAAAAGAAGAGAATAAAAATAGAATAGAGTAGACTAGAATTGAAGATATTAAAAATATAAATGTAGAGAAGAGATTAAATTAGAATAGAACTGAAGAATAGAATAGATTAGAATATAAAAGAAGAGAATAAAATAGAATAGAATAGAATACAATAGAATACAATTGAGAGGTTAAGAGGTTAAAAGAGAAATAAAGAAGTTAAAAAAGAGGTTAGAAAAGAAATTAGAATAGAACTGAAGAGAAGAGAATAAAAATAGAAGATCACTGAATAGAATAGAATAGAATAGAGTTGAATAGGTTATATTAAAACAGAATATAAGTGAAGAGATTAAAAATAGGATAGAATAGAATTAGAATATAACAGCAGAAATAAACAAAGAATAAACCAGAGCTGAATAGAATAGAATAGAAGTTAATGGGATTTTTTTAACCACCAGTATTTTCCCCAGTGCAGTAGCGTATCGTGCTGTTTGAGTGTTTGATTGACAGTCATCTAAATAAACACACAATACCGATCAATTCATTTTCCTCAGTGAGTTAGTTCATCAATTACCAAATCAAATTGAAGTGTTTTTATTGGCTGCTCACTTTTACAAAGCCACTTCTCTTCACATCTCAGTGCAATAATCAATATTCCCTCCACTCCTCCACTCTAATAACACACGAGTGTGTACTGCTGTCACGCGTTATTAACTTACACATCCATGATTATATAGTTACTTTATTAGCAAACACTCAAGTGGATCAAATTTACTCCACTCACAAGATAAGTGATTAATCATATTTCATGGCCAATATTTATTTTAATATTTATACCACTTTTGCATTCTCGAATCTGATTGGTGCTGAAAGGTGTTGATTAATTTTCAATAATAGCAGCTCTGACAGCAGTGCTGGCTGTAATTCAAATCACAGGTTTAAGGAGCGACTGATTATAGCTGCTATAACGTAAGTGATGACAGGAACTAACTTGCCTCGTGGACGTTCCACAACATTCAATGTAACTATAAATGGATAAAAATTACCACCAGTTGCTCTGTAATAAATTGAAAATTGTGATCGTTGACAAATTACTGTGTTATATGAGGAATAAAACACTTTGTGATGTGCTGTTATAGGAAAACAATCCATATAAAGTAACAGTAACTGCACTTTGTGTCAGACCGTATCACAACACCTCATTGTTGATTATTTTCCTATAACAGTATCGCATTTTTGTACTAGCTTCCTGTTTGAATTTGTTGTGTTGCTCATCTTAAGCGTTCTTATATCAGAGCCTTATTACCAAATCAACAACAACATTTTGTAAATTGTTTTGAGTGTACAATATCGTGGCTAAAATCACTTCACTGCTAGTTTGTTGTATGTTATTACTGCGTAAATCTCTTAGTGCTGAAGGGATCCTTCATACAATGTGCTATAACCAAAAGCTGATCATTTTACAGTCATTTTATTGCCCAGGGCCCAGGGGAAATGTTCACGAACATCAGGGGATCGTTTCCACATATGCTACTGCGGCTTACTGAAACGCTTTGAACTCTATTACTCTCGAACCTCTCGCCAGCTCGAAACATGCCTGATTTGATTTATGTGGCAGTTTTAATGTTGCTTACACTCAGGGAAACCTCAAACATGCATCGATCTTTGTGTGTGGTGTGTGTATGTGTGTGTACATTAAAGTATTGACAGGTCCAGGTGTATTTAGAATATTTTTCATTCTAGTGGCTATTAGCTTCGCTGTAGTTACTGAATAATTCATAGTAGCCACTGAATAATATTATTTAAGATGAATAACTGAATAAAAAACAGGGACTTTTTTTTAAAGTAGTGAAACAGCCCACCAGCCAGCTCTTCCCAATCCTAGCTACCAACCATGGAGGGTGAAGGCTAACACATGTGTCCTCCAAGACACATGAAGCCAACAAACCACATCTTTTCGAACTGCTGCAAACTGATGGGAAAGAGCCATGATTGGCATTGGCATTGGCAAATACAGTATTGCTGTATTTGTTGTAGCATTTTGTTGACTTTTACACAAATGAAGTTGCAAGAGAATTATAATAAACATCTCCATCAGCAACAGCGCTATAACCGAATATCTATAAACTCTGACAAGCCATCTTTTTCTGTACTTTTTTCACTTCCAATAATGGGTGGTGACTTTTAATACAATCACAAAGACCAATTCAACACACAGAACTGGCAGTCTAAGGAAATAATAAACAATTCTTTCCTGGTTTTGGCCTTGACGATGGTTGGCATCTAAAAGTATTCACATTATACTCAGCTCTGACACTCATGTATTGATTTTTTTTTCTAACCAGTAACTCAGTTATACCAAACATCTCCTATACACAAATCATCAAATGGCGCTTTAACTCAAGCACTTTACTCAAAGATCTGAAATTTGATAGTTCTGTAAGAAGAGAATGGGTGTCCTTCCTTGAGATAAAGGATTCCTCAGAAACCCCACCAACATCACCATGGGAAGCTGGAGAGGTTTACTAAGAGCTTGACACCTCCTATAAGAAAAATAAGAGAGATACTGGAAAGGAATCTAAATTAGAAACTTGATGAGGGACTTTGATGGCCCCACCAACCCCATCCCCCACAGCACAACCCACCCACCCACACACACACACACACACACACACACACACACACACTTCAAGAAACTCAAAATACAATATAATGAAATTTACTACAAAGACTCTCTCATGAAACATTGAACATAGTCTTAAAAACATAAAATTTCTAGTTAACCTCATTAATATAAATAAAGAAAAAATAATCCCCAGATTGATTTTGAAAAAGTATGACTGCTATTCTTGCCCCAACCCTATCCTTGGTATTGTAAAAATTATTCTTTTGTAATTTTACAGGAAGTAGATACAATAATACAATAATTTCAGTAAATTAATATTGCCTATATTGTATGTAAAATTTACAGTATTTTTTTTTTTTTTTTTTTTACAATATAGGGCTTTATTGCAAACTCACAGCATGCTCCTTTATACCTGTAGTAATACTGGTAATAATGTTTTTACATCTAAAATATGCAGTAACCATGAAACTATAAAAATCTTACAGAAAATCTAATCAAATATTGAAATGACAACAAATGACAGTAATTAGTGTGAACGTCACTAACAGAGTGAGTCCTTTCATGTAACAGAAATTACAATCAAGTGTAATTATTGATACAGTGACATTTTTCTGTAAGAGACATTTATTTAAAATTTATTGAAGGAGTCTCCAGTGTCAGTGTTTTGTAAAGCTGTAACTTTTTACGTTTTCCGGCACTGGTAAGTCGTCAAGACAGAAGAGTTTATGTTATGCGGTTACTCTATAACATGAAAAGTTGCATGTTTTTGTCTTCAAAAAAAAAGAGATACACTCATGCTGTAAGAAAAATGAAACGAAAACATGTGTACTGCTTTCTTCGCTATTTATGATGTATTAACTCATGTATGACAATGAGTATTTTACCCAGCTTAATTGTAATTGCCTGATTGCTATCCAGGTCTGATCAGAAGGCACATGGTGTTCTCTGCTCTCCCCATGTTCTGTGTATTAGTGGCATTAAACCTGCCTGCGAGGCTGCACTGTTTTCACGGTGGGGCACTTTTGAGAATAAGCACACCATCAGGATTTTTATGACTCTCATTATGTGTGTGTGAGTGGATGACTCACTGCGTAGAAAAGCATGCAAACCATCCTCAGGGTTGCTCCCACAGATTTCCTCAGTGATATTCCTTCGCTTTCTTTCTATAACACACTTCAGTTATGCTTCAGTTGCATTTTTTTTCCTGCTTAATCTTCTCTTTCAGTTTCTCTCCTTCTGTTTGTGTATATGCAGCTGATGATGGTCATATTAATGCCTGAATGCATTTTTCATTAGAGCTCCGTCTAGGGGTCACGTCTGGGGGTCAAGACGTGAATGGAGATCGATGAACAGGATCTGCATTGTGCCACCGCCTCTCTGAAGCAGTAATACACAAGAGTGTGTTTTTTTTAAAAATTTTATCAATAAATGATTCGTGGACGGCAGCGGGAAATGAAAAAGAATTGAATAGTGTTGTAGAGGAGCAGGAAGATGTCTCAAAGAGATACTACACCTTTAATGAAGTGCCGGGTAGGGAGAGGACATGAGGGAACGTGGGCCACTTTGCTCGTGTACTTTTCATCATAAGCTGAATCCACTGAGAGAGAGAGAGAGAGAGAGAGAGAGAGAGAAATAGAGACAGAGACAGAGAGAGAGAGAGAGGGAGATAGAGAGCTCCAATAAAACACACTGTCAAAAAAACAATGGTGTTGTATGGGTTTTTTGTCCCTTAAGGCTATACAAGGTATAAACAATGTATATGTATCCTCAAGGGTGTAACATTAACACTAAACCTACAAACAATGCACCCATTAGTAGAACCCCAGTAACAGCATTTGTACTCAATTTAATTCATTATTTTTATTGAAAATGCAATAATAGTGGCCTAAAGACATTGGCCTCTAATGAAACACTCATAGACGTTGTCCCTTATAAACGGTATTCAACCTGTGTTTGATAACCATGAAGATATTTCTCATTTTTTCAAATATAAAATACATCAAAACCATTTCTGATACATAATACAAATCTGATTGGTCAGAACCTGGCTCTAATTCAAGTCACAGGTTTATATCAATGCACTCGTTTTAATATGCTATCATTTCTATAGTAACAGCTCATTCACAGGGACTTGAGGAGTCTCCAGTGTCAGTAATGTCTTTTAAAGAACACTCCACAACATTAAAAGTAGCACCAAATGGACAAAAAGTATGACACATCATTTTTTAATTACTAAGAAAAAAATTAATAGGTGGAACGAATGCACTTCAGGATGTGATGTTATAGGAAAATACTCAACCTTGTTAATTATTTTCCTATAACAACATGCCCCTTTGTGCTTTATTCCTTATATAGCCAAATAAAATACATAATTCCAGACTACGTGCTAACTCACACTAATGCTAGGCTTCCTTTCAGAACCAACTCTGCTTGTATAAACTCATGAAGTGTCAATCAATGATTCTGTCTCTCTCTGTCTCTCTGGTAAAGCATTACTGTACAGATATTAACCTGTGGTTGTGTTTTACATCCATGTGTTGGTGAGAGCTTAACACAGCAACAACTAGCATACAGCTTGCTAGCTAGAGATTTAAAAAAAAAATCTCTATCATGAATAATAAAGGTAATTACCCATTGTGTGAAATCTTTTAAACACCTATTAAACATCCAGTAACAACATGCTGGATAGAAATGAGTAATGATTTTTAGCGAAATGATTTTTCACTTCCATTTTAGAGCTAGCATTAAAACTAGGCAATAACTGCTGGTCATTTTGGAGCTAGCATTAAAACTAGGCAATAACTGCTGGTCATTTTGGAGCTAGCATTAAAACTAGGCAATAACTGCTGGTCAGTGACTAATCTTAATTTTTTAGCTCATAATCTTCGAGCTAGGATCCGCTGATATCACATTGTGTGCACATTTTATTTCGACTTCACATTACATGTCATTGTGAAAATGTACATTTTCCAATATCTTTCATGTTACTGCATTTCGGGGTTGTTTTGCAAAATTGCTATTTCCTCCCCCTGCAATTTTAAAAGCATAATTTATTCATCCTTTTAGATGGCTGAGAGGACAGGGGCGAAGGGCTAAACATTTTAGACATCATCATATTACTGCGCCTGCCTGAAGTCAGAGCTCTTATTTGTCAGAATCATTGTAATGCCACAGTGAATGGCGCTAAAATCTCATTACGAGCCTGCTTTTTAAATTTTAAGTCACTGTTTATGACCGGAGAACAATTTCCCTGGCTAATAGACCTCACTCCCTGTCAATGAGGCTCTTGTTTCTTGCTAAAACAAGGCTAACTGTGCTGGTTTGTATTCCTCGGCCTTGGCAGTAGACGTATACGGATTTACATATGTAGCTGATGTACTAGGTAGTACTGAAATAACACTTTTTCTGGTTATGGATTTAAAGACAGTGATGTACGATTACAACCATGATGGTGTAATGTCTCTAAATATTACAGAGCACGATAATATTTCTTTTTTGTTCTTCTCCACCGTGCCTAGTAACTTTACCTGCTGTCTCCGTTATTGCTGTTTTTATGACTTTATACGCCGTTAAATTGATGACAGCCACTGTGAAATTCACAGCTCAGCAATAAGTCATCAGAGCTGTCTCTTGTACCCAAAATCCCTGTTCTGCACACGCACAGGCTTAGCGGCTATGACAGGTACATGAGATTTCAGGCCTTCAGCTGAGACAATCCATCACAATGGCCAACAGGTAGAGTGCTGTTTTGTCTCAGGTGTCTCTTGCGGTGCTTGTAAATGAGGTGTGAAGGCTCCCCGTTAATGAGCAGATCTGACGATGAAATGGATGGTGAGTTTGGATATTTGGATACCAAAACCGAAGTCATACGGCATGAAGCTGTTAAGGAAAATTAACCTTACTCAGCCCGGAACATTTGCCTAAACGGCCCATTAGTTGCACCCTTGTAAACCCATACTTAAGATTTGGAAACAATTTGCTTTGGGTGATATTTATGATTAATGTAGACACATTTGTTTGCTTGAAGGAATCTAATTGCACAGCTTCCCACTTAGACCAAACGTGATTATTCAGCCATGGCATGTTCAGCATCTGATGGTTGCTATTTTGTTTAGCACTGGAGTGTAATGTAGCTGAAACGTAATGGAAGTCTCTCTCAATTCCATTGCAAAATGACATTGTTGAGCAAAACAAAATCTTGTTTTTAAATAAATGGCTTGGGGAGAAAACACCATATTTGACAAATTTAAAGCAAAATCCACCCTGAAAGACTTGCATATCAATATTCAAAATTAATATTTGGTACTCGATAGTGTCCAATATTTACTGTAAAATGAAATTCTGACTTTTGTGGTTCTCTTTCAGTGATGTTGGTCTATTGTCACTTTGGGTAACAATTTCCTGCATTACCCACAATGCCTGCTGATAACTAGTTGTTGACAGTGATGCCAATGGGAATTCATCTCAATTCAAATCAAATCAAGTCATCTTTATTTATATGGCACATTTAAAAGACAACAAGTGTTGGCCAAAGTGCTGTACATCATCTCAGCTATTAAAGCAGTAAATCAAAGAAGAAATAAAAATATTAAAAGACAAAACCACAGATAAAAGACAGGATAAAAACAGAAGACCTGATACTATAGATCTTAAAGCCTTTCAAATGCTTGGGAAATGAATATGTTTTTAGATTGGATTTAAAAATCTCTATGTTGGGGGATGCCGTTTTGGGAAATGGCAAGCTGTTTGACAATCTCAGAGCTGCGACAGAAAAGGCCGGGTCACCTTTGAACTTCTTCCGAGTTCGAGGAAAGGTTAAATGTAGCTGATTTGACGATCTCAAAGCTCTAGAGATATGTTTTCTGTAGGAACATCTCTACCTAAAGAGAGTGATGCAGCAGTGCTTTAGTCTTTTAATCTGTCCAGCTCTCTTATCAAACAGATCAGCTTCCAAAGCTTCAACTTTTAAGCTAAAAAAAAGTCATCGTGTCCCTTTGCATTCTGAACCTTTGAGTCCATCTAACAAACTCCAAAATGGAGCAAAAGGTTTGTTTAGATAAACAGTACAGGAAGTCTGACGACCAGAATAATGTATAGTATAGTAAATATATTGTGAACCAGCAGCCATCTTAAGCACCGTGTCAAACGATTTCATTTATAATGAATTCACATGCTTTAAAGGAATTTCTCATTTCCCTTGATCTATAACAAAGCCTGAAATATATTGATGTAAATCATGTGCTTTTAAATAATGCACAAATTTATGCACTCTTATATCATGTCAAAAATGAGACGTTCTCCTGTGCCTCAGGTGATATAGAGATATGAATGTCTGTCTTGTGCTTACTGAGCTCGTAGATTTACGCTGCTTATTACCTCTGTGGAGCATTTAATTTCCTGCACGTTTAGGGATGTTAGTGTTACAAGCAAGCATGTGTCATGAGTTAGCAATTATTCAGGCCAGCACGCCATGACAGAGACATACAGCAAGTCAGAATTCCTGCCTCCTACTGCGAACACAGGTTTATTTATGCCAAGAACAATGGCGCTCATCCATCACCTGATCGAAAGCTTTAAAACAATCCTTTTAGCTTGGGCTAAATGAAGTGTGTGTTACGGAAAACATTGTGTTTAATCAAAGCCTACTCACACCTTGGTTATATGCTGAGCATCTGTACTTCTGGATATCGAACCCTGGGCTTGTTTTCAGTCCCCCAGGGTGTAATAGAGGGTTTGTGGGTTTGATCATTTCATCTCACAGTGCTGATGGCAGAGGAACAAGCTCCTGCATGTATAAACTGATAGAGCAATGAGTTGAGAGATGAGACGGATTGTGAGTTAGCACAAGAAACTGAAGCAGAACAATAGAGTGTGACCTTGTTATTACAAATGAAATGCAATGAAATTACATATATATGTCCATGTCAGCTCAAAATCAAAACACAGCTAGATATAACAATGTAATAAATGCAAAAGGTCCTCAATTTGTAGGAAACTTACTAGGGTTAGGGGGCAGGGTCACCATTCATGCATTTTCTTATGACTTCATTTCTATAAAATCAAACCAAACACAAACCCTAGTTTGTTTCTATTCATACATTTTTTCCCATTAGGATCATGTTTGATCCGATATGATCTCACACTTGCAAATTCATAACAATTCCCACGACTCAATTCAAAGATGAAGGTTAGTTTTGGAGACAAGGTTATCGTTTGACCTTTTCATACAAGTTTTGCATGAGATTGATTGCAATTCAGTCACATTGCCTCACGTTGTTCATTCAAATTTTTAAAGATCAGGTTTGATCCAACATGGGTTCACAGGTTTTTTTCCTTCAGCAGTTTTGTTTGGGTGAGTCTGTGTCTGCTGTAGCCTCAGATTCCTGTTCTTGGCTGACAGAAGTGAAATGGGCTTCTGCTGTTGTAGCCCCTCTGTCTCAGTATTTGAGATGCTTTTTTGCTCACCACGGTTGTAAAGAGAGGTTATTGGAGTGACATCTTTCATAACTAAGACCTTTCCACCCACAGAACTAGGTGTTTTTTTGTCTTGCACCATTCTGTGTATAAACTCTAGATACCATTATGTGAGAAGTTTGGCCATTTCTGAAATACTCAAACCAGCCAGTGTGACGCCATGGTCAAGGTCACTGAATTTTTTTTTTCCACTCTGATGTTTGATTGGATAATGAACATGCAGGTGTAGTTTATAAAATAAATTTCCATAAGTTTATGCTTTTTATTGTTGGTTCAGATTGAGGCAAATATTTCATGAGATCAAGTTTGGTGATCCGTTTTATTCATTTCATTTCATTTGCGTAACAGTATATGCTCTCTCACTCAGTTAACAGCTTTTGCATTTTTAATTCCACAAAGCTCAGTACATTTGTCGACTTAGCATTAATAGTAAACAAAGCCTGGAAGAAGAAGAATGATCTGAATTGACAATGCATGATTACACCCATCGTGCTGGTAAATGATTATAGTGCTAATGCTATATGATACTTTCCAGGATTACCTGAGCTTTTAGTGCCTTTCATACTATATCATGTAACTAACAAGCACTCTATTATATAGAGGGCATGTTTAATTGTCCTAGCAATAAATGGTAAACCGCATTTCCCTTTGTGCTGGCCATTATCTAGTTACGAGAAACATAAAAAAACACACTTCTGAGTCATGGCAATTAGACGGAGAGTAAGTGCAGGATGATTAACCCCAGTCCCATCATTAAGCTGGAGATAATAGCCTACATGCACTCTGGTGAGTCAGGCCGGTTCATTAACAAGTGCTATATTGCTCTGGTGAAGAGGAGTAAGAAAGCACATCACCTTCAGTAATGTAAGTGCATTCAGAATGATACTGAGGGCAAATTTACAAAACTGCATTAGCTTTATATCAGTGTGATGCTAATGCTAAAAGCGTATGGGTGTAGTGGAATAAACAGGACTGACAATGACCACTCCACCCATGACATGGCCTCCGCAGGGAGGAAGGATATACCCCACTTCCCTATACAGACCCCCGGAGAGAGAAAGAGAGAGAGAGAGAGAGAGAGAGAGAGAGGGAGAGAGAAAGAAAGATGCTCACTTTACCATTTAACCCTGAGCTCTTAGCTACAATGCTTTTTGGGAACTCAAATTTTTATGGCATAACCAAGTGTGATATTAGATGGAAAGTTTAAAATCAAATCTAAAATCTATTATTATTAAGCAATGTGCAATTAAGCAAGGTCTTATTGATGGAATAATAACAATGATGTGGGACACACACACACACACACACACACACACTTAAACACAAATATGTAGCTTCATTCATGATTTCTAATTTTTTTTTTTTTCAAAATCTTTCAAATTTGATTCAAGTCTGTAATTCTTTTCTGGGTTCCCTCCAGATACCAGACTCAGAAAAGATGTAACCCTTTTGTTCAAAAAAAAAAAAAAAAAAACCACTAAACTTACAGTTCTGTTGTCTGTCATTTTATTTAATTGTACGCCATTTTAGGCATTTCAGGAAAAAATTGATGATGCAGTAAATAATCCACCTCATTTGTGTTCATTACACCTGTGACTATGTTTCACGTGCGCCTTCTCAATCACCGCTGAAGTCATGTTATGTGTTATGGCTGAAAAATATCAGCCCAAAATAGAGATCAAATGTAGGGGTGTGTCACTCGGTGTTAATCACCTGACACAACTGCTACCGATTTGTCACTGATAAGTTGCATGAATCTACAGTCTGATCTAGAAAGAAATCAGCCCCAGCCTCACTTCTCGCTTCTTCATAACATTCTGTGTATTTTTCTTATGAACACTAGTGGTGCTGTTTCACACAGTGCCACAAAAGTACAAAATAATCCGATTTAACACATAATCTGATGTAGATGCCAAAAATGAAACCAGCTTTATTATCTTTAAAAGCTGTCTCAACTGCCCCTGGTCACAATATTGTCATATATTTAATATGATTACATGTAAGTAACAAACATTGTGGAAGAATGTTTAATTGAGCTATCTGTCTATACATACAACCTAAGAGAGCTAACAATTTTAGGATTTTGGAATGTTCTAGGAACGTTTTTGATATTTCTACAACATTGGTGGAACACTTTTAACACTAACATTTCCAAACGTTTTGTGTGAGCTACATTTAATAACATTGTGAAGCAAGTTATTATTACAGGATATATTTTTAAAAGATTGCACAAAATATTATTTTTTGGAAAGTTACAGCCTAACTTGAACATTTACTGAATGTTCTAACAGAGTTCTCTGTAAGATTGTAAGATGGACGGATGTTAAAGGCTGCATCACAGTATGTACAAAAACACTGGAAGCACTGCATCCCACGCTTGTTTTGCAACCGCAAGCAGAGCTGATTAGATGTCACTTGTTTGTTCTCTCTCAGCTCGAAAACGCTCTCCACCTATCAGCCAGAAACTTCATCTGCTCCTGATAGGTGAAGGCAGGGGAGGAAGTATGTGGAGAGAGACAGGAAACAGGAAGAGGCAGGAATAAACGAGAGCTGAAATAGCGAGAGTGGAAAATTCCCTCCTGCTGTGCTAAAGCCTTCTAGTAGAAATCCCTCAAATATGTCCTTGAAAGACTCGGCACTTGTCCTACTGCATGTGTATGAGGAAATATGATTTAGTGGGCCTGATGGGAAAAGTTGAGTTCCTTTAACAAGAATGTCAAGCTACTATAAAATCAGTGTAGCACAAATAAAAAGGACTGAGAGAACTGCCTTTAGCACTTGTTTCGTCATCATTTCATTACATAAAATCGCTCAATCATTTTTCCTGTGAATTTCATGTAAGAAAGAAGTGGCTTTCGCTTCAGACTTTTTTTTGCCTCTTTCTCTAGCAGTTTTGCTAAAATTCTAGTTAACTAGCTAGTAATGTAGCAGCTATTTAATGATGCTAATCATATCTAACCAGCGCGTCTACAATTAAAAACTTTAGCCCTATACAGTATTTATGACTATAAGCATATTCGTTTATTATTCATTCACTCTATAGTGCCCACTTTATCTGGTCCTTATCCTAAATGTAAAACGTAAAGGCACATACATTTCAGGAATTCTGTCTTCCAGATTAATAATAAAAAAAAAGGCAGGAGCCAGGGTTTTTTATTTATTTTGGCGCCATCATTTGGTCAAGACCAAATTAAAGCCAGAGAGGACGATCTCCAGTTTCATCCTATTTTATCCAGTCTGTGATTTTAGCAATTCATTCCATTTAACACAAGCATACACAATGAACTCATCACTATAGCTCCATCACAAATAGTTCATCACAAATATAATGTGTGATAAGATATATGATGCTTGCACATGAGCCTCTCCCCGTGCATTTCCTCTCCTCCACCTGGCTGGATGGAGCTCCGTGTCCTCCATCTTAGAGCAGCTCTGTTAGGACAAAGCAGCAGGAAAAACACGCGAGGCAAGGTCACAGCGCGCCCTCCACCCCGCCAGGCAGGAAGTGCCGAGGGGCCCGGCCCATCAGAGACAGGAAGTACAAAGTGCAAACCAGCAGCGGCGTCCCACCCCTTCCAACCAGGAAGTACACAGAGCTCGCTCGCCCCGGTGCATACCATAAAACTGGGTTTTGAGAAATGAGCACAAGGGGATTTTCTGACTAACAAAAATGACAAAAAATAAACATTCATTGTGCCATAAAATTGAGCTTTTGACAGATTGAACATGGTGCTCTTAATGACCTGTGGTGATGTGTAATGGCTTGTAATTGTTAGCGTATTTGACTGACCAACATGTGGCTAGTTTTTTAGGAGTGTTGCCATGTTTTTCTTGCAGAATTAATACCCCATATTTATGGAGAAGATTCCATGCCAGATAGAAAAGTAACACACTGGGGTGGGGGTGGGGATGGGGATGACGGGAAAGTGAAATGTAATACACAGACAGTATTATTTTTCATTTATGACAGGGGAACAAGAAGTCACACTGAAAAGCAAAACCTTAATTCCATTGCTGTTATTCGCTTTATCACTTCGTTTTGAAGGATTAAACAGTGACTTTGCATCAGACGTGAATGTAATTCCTTGTTTCATTGGATTTCACTTTCATCAGTGTGTTGCAGACGTGCTGCACTGAAATGCAATCACTATCTAATCAAGGCTCTAAACAGTACATGGTTGCAATCAGAGAAAGGACTGAAAGTGTTATTTTCCAGGAATCAGAGATGTCTGTATAAAGGAACATCCTTTATAGGAGTAAGTGGCCAAAAAATTAGCACGTTAAAGATTAAAACTTCTTTTCTGCAGCCTGTTGCTACACTCAAGAGGCACTAAGCTGGAGACTTTACAGCTAATCCGTCTTTACAGCTAATGGAGCTACCAGTCTATGTGATTTATTAAATTTTCACATATTTTGGATATATTCTGTAAAGACAGACTTGACAGCTTGTTTCCCGTCAGTAGGTAGCCAGCTCACAGAGATTGCACAAAGTCCAGTTATGTTGATCTGTGCCAAAAAAAAGAGAAAACGAATGAGAAATGCTTTCACAAATGATCAGATATTAACTGGTCCACCGTGAAAACACTGCAGGCGTTCACGTGTTGAAGTAAACACATCCATCATGCAGTAAATAATCTAATATCTGTCAAAGACCCAACAGGAGATGAGGCCCGTTTTAATACAAGCATCAGTACCGAGAAAGTTTATTCTAATACATTTGGCAGGTGTGTGGATGTTATATTTTATCCTCAATATGATGTGTAAAACTCATTACACCTTTATAGGACACACACACACACACACACACACACACACACACAGATACTGTACACAGCATAATAATGTTGTCAGCTGATAAATCATAGAAACTTTAATCAAGCCACAAAGGCAGCGGGGAAATAATCACAGACTCACCTCATCTCTCTCTCTCTCTCTCTCTCTCTCTCTCTCTCTCATTCTGTGTGTGTCCCTCTCTCAATGTTTCTCTCGTCTCTTCTCTCTGTGTGTGTGTCTCACTCTCTCCCATTCTTTCTCTCTCTTTGTCTGTGTCTTTCTGTCTGTCTCTTATTCTGTTTGTGTCCCTCTGTCTGTGTGTCTTTCTCATTCTGTGTCTCTCTCTCTCTCTCATTCTGTGTATGTCTCTCTCTTTTATTCTCTGTGTGTCTATCTCTGTTTCTCTCATTCTATGTGTATCTCTCTGTCTCTCTCCTTCTGTGTGTGTCTTTGTCTCTCTCTTCTTCTCTGTGTGTCTCTCTCTGTTTCTTGCTTATTCTGTGTGTCTCTCTTTGTCCTTCTCTTATTCTCTCTGTGTCTCTCTCTGTCTCTCTGTTATTCTCTCTCTCTCTCTCTCTCTCTCTCTGGCCAGATGTAATAGTGATGGCATATCACCAAAAATATCATTTCCATAAATACCTTGTAGATGTAAGACATTTATGTAAATAAATGTCGTAAAGAAGGCTGTCTAAATCCAGTCTAAGGCACACGGTTTTTAAAAACACTTTTACTACAGTCACTCGCTGAACTTTATTGGCGTTTATATTCTATTTTGGTTTACAATACGGGCGCCTTTAACACACGCTGATAAAGGTCACATGGCCAAGTGTGTGTTAATATAAACACAGGCCTGCATGTGCATGTAGGTGTGTGTGTGTGTGACAAAGTCCCTGCTTTTCCACAGAATGATAGAGTGCTGCCCTAAAAAAGGTCCATCTCCCTCCCTGATCCCTGTGGGACACTCACAGCACAGCACACACACATTCACTTTGATGAACGATAGGACACTTGAAAAGCAAAAATATGACATTGCAAGTGACATCTGGAGCGACCCTCAGAGACTGAGGATTGATAACACGTCTAACACCAGAAAGCTGAACAGAAAAGCCGTCTTCAGAAAGATGAAACTGATACTGAATGAGAACAATGAGATATTTTTCTATTCCTCTGCTCTCTTTATATTTATTCAGAAGAGCTGGAGCATCAAGCAAGTTAATAATAGTTTAATGTTTAACATTATACACGTTTTAATATCCTGCTTAACCTCAAATACCATCTCTTATTAAAGTATCTATTATTCTTTTAAATAATTTACAAACAAAATTTTATTTAACCACACCTAAATCAATATTGCATTGTATTGTACTGAAAATACTACTATAATAATTATATCTGTTCTTTGTTTGTGCAGAAAAAAAGGAATTCATTAAGGTATAAATAATGTAAGACTGAATTCTAAAGCTACATTATATTCTGTAGGTCATATAACTACAAAAACAAAGGACATACCTATAAGTAACAAGCTTTAATACCCAACTGAGTTCATTTTATTCTAAAACTGTGCATTAAAATGAACTTATACATCAACTAGAACGAAAGATTAAAACAGCAACAAACATTTCCACACCATCAACTTAAAAAATGCACTCGGATATGATCACAGCACAGATTTATTTTATGAACTAATTAAAAATGTTTGATGCAAATGTGTTATAATAGTATTTATTTATTGGTGAAATGAGAGCTTTTTCATTTTGAGCCCAAACCAGGTATATTATGGTAAAATATCTTAATAAATAAATAAATAAATAAATAAATAAATAAGTGGGGCCCATTTGCCTCGCACCTCCGGGGTGGGGGGTTTGAACCCGCCTCCACCCTGTGTGTGTGGAGTTTGCATGTTCTCCCCATGCTGTGGGGGTTTTCTCTGGGTACTCCGGTTTCCTCCCCCAGTCCAAAAACATGTGTTGTAGGCTGATTGGCAATTCCTAATTGTCTGTAGTGTGTGAATGTGTGTGCACGCAATTGTGCCCTGTGATGGGTTGGCACCCTGTCCAGGGTGTCCCCCGCCTTGTGCCCCGAGTCCCCTGGGATAGGTTCAGGCTCCCCACGACCCTGTGTAGGATAAACAGTACAGAAAATGGATGGACGGATGGATGGATGGATAAACAAACAAACACAAACAAATAAATGGACATTTATAGCTGGTGTTAAGGGCTGTATTAAACCAATTCAATAAAGAGAATCAGCCCATCAATTAACTATAATAAAATAATGATGTCTACTAAGAACTTTAACGTAAATTTTGTATAGTGGCTGATCACCTCAGCTGTAACATAATTAAAAAATTATTATTAGTAGTAGTAGTAGTAGCAGTATTGATGTTGTTGCTGTCAATAATAATAATAATAATAATAATAATAATAATAATAATAATCTAAAAATAAAATAAAATATAAATGGACCCCTGGACCCCACTTTGAGGACTACACTATTCTTTCATTTCGTGTACTGAAATAAATTCAGAGGAGGTCAGTTTTATCTTTTTTTTAAGCTTTTCTCGCCATCTGCTGGTGGTAGCTGATTAATAAATCTCTGTTAGGGAATAATGCTGTTAGAAAATAGAGTACTTGTAATTCTGCTATTGTGATAATTCAGGATATTTTAGGTAACCATTTTAGGTAACCTGAATAATCAGTTTGCATTGAGTACAATCAAGGTAATCACGGATCTTTTTATGCAACAATGCCTAAAAATATGTCTTCTTAGAATAAAAAGAATGTTGTAATTCTCTTTTATGAACAGCAGATGGCGGACGTTCACAGATCGCCTGCTGTTTGATCAGCTGATCCCTTACAGCCAATGAAAATGCTGGAACTGTGTTTCCATGGTCACAGGCAATGCTATCCGGAAGAATTCACGAGCGGTTTACATGTACAGTTCTTTAACCCTAACTCTTTTTATTTTCTTTAAATGTTCAGTGTTAAATGTTCAGAACAGCATTATTTTTATTCTTTGTCTTATTTCATACATAACATTCTACTGAAACGGAAAGCAAAGAGAGCTAGCGAAGACGTTAGCGAACACGTTAGCTTAAAGCTATGAGCAGAGAATAAACAGCAGAAGTCATAAAGTTTCTCTTTTTTTTAGTTAAAGAAATTAAAATGGCGTCTAACTCCCAGGACGAGCTTCAACTCAGCAAGAAACACGAAGAAATGTAAGTCTTGGGCACAGAGAGAAATATATACACAGTGGGTTTTTTTTTT
>CM040473.1:3961591-4010231 GCA_022758105.1 Pangasianodon gigas | reverse complement strand
CCCATAAATAAGCTCTGGTGCCAACACAAGAGGCATAATTAGTTGAATGGAGTTGACCTGTGTCACGTGACCTCAATGTAACTACACCTGAGGCCCCAGAGTTTGTTAGAGAACTCAAGTAAACACCAAGACCAAGGAGCTATCTTCTCCTAAAGAGTGCCAATAATTATGGAGTTGACTGTATACTATCTATATCAAATCATCATATGTCAAATCATTATACTGTTTTTGTCAATATGGCTTTATTAGAGATAACCAATTGCATTTCATGAGAAGTTTTGTTCAAATTCGAATACTTGTTGAAAAGTGTGAGACCATGTAAGGATAACATTCCAACATTGGTTTGATGGTTTACAGCTCAACTGTTTTTCTAAGAAAAAAATCTTCCCAAAATAATTTGTTTATAAGCATTTTAAATACATATTTAAAATGGACTGGTTGCTTGTAATAGGAAAAGTAAGTTCCAATTGCTATGAGCCACTTGCCAATACTTGTTGGCCAAAGCGGAGTCGATGTGAGTCATGTCCTGACTGTCTCACCGTGTTCCTGCCCTGCAGTTTGGGGAAGAGAGCTGTTTTACTGCAACAGATGGAGATTTGCTATGAGCAGCAGAAAGCCAAGAAAAAGCATCGAGCCACTATGTCCCAAGCTGCACGTGAAAGGAATGCAGAAATCCTGGAGGTACTTTAAAGCCTTTTCATAGAAATCCTGTACTACAAAAAATATATAAGCACATTTTTAGGTCATTTTAATTACAACTAATGTGGCTGAGGATTTTCATTAAATGTTTGCGTTAAACATATGCGATTTCATTAAATCGCATAAATTGCAGTTTTCTTTGTTCTAACACCTGAGTCGACTCTTGAAGGACTAGTTTAGCTGCTGAGCTGAATCAGGTGTGTTGGAGCACAGAAAATGGTGTTATTATTGGTGCTAAAGCAACTGGTCATTTCATTTTCCACATTGATGTTATTTCCTGTGTTCTAACTTTATTTATTTATTTATTTATTTATTTATTTATAAAAAGATCAGTTAGTAATTCAGTCAAATAAAGGTAGGTTTGGCATTTGCAAACTTTTGTCTGTTTGCCCAGATAACATATATGCTCAACAGATTCATGTGAGTGTGCAGTGATTTTGGTCAGTGGATTCCATAATGCTAAACCATGAGCTCTAGATTTTTGTTATTTGTTATCTACACTAGTCGCTCTAGTGCACAGCAAAAGAAGTCTAGTCTGAGTGATAGGTTGTACCTTTTTGCCACCCATTTTCAATTTGGTCACCTGCCAATTCCCACCCACCAGCCAGATCTCCTATCTCCTATCATATGACTGCTAGCAACCAGGCAGAGTAAAGGAAAACACATGCTTCCTGTGAGTCACGTGAAGCCAGCCAACCACATCATTTTGAACTGCTGCTCTTGCTGCATCACAGGGCAGTGTAACACACTCAGAGGAAAGCGCTGTCTGCCCTCTTCTGCATACATAAGAGATGTTGCTTTGCTTGACAGGTATGAGAGAGTATGCCTTCCCTCCCACCCAGAGACCATGGCCAATTTTGCTTCATTGGCTCCTGACGATGCCACAGCAATCTGAGCAATAGAGCGAATGCTTTCCCATTGCACCACTCACCTATGTACATTTTTTTTACTTTAAAAGCCAACAGGTTGTGTAATCTTTAAGCATGCAGTGTTTAAGGCTGTACTACTAAATAGTTATGCAATAGATTAGAGTTTAAAGTGATTAATAAATTGAAGCACTTTATTCTTAATTCAAGGTTTCCATCTTGTTACAGGATTTCCAGAAAGTAGAAGAACGTCTTCGGACACGACCGCTTCTGCATCCAGATGTTCTCAACCTTCAGGTATTCAGGCTTTCTGAAAAATGATGAATTCATAGCTTACAAACCACCCAGTGGTGAATAGAACATTTTTACACAGGTAGTAATGCCCTTATTCTTTGTTTAGCTAGTGAATGTGTGACATTTCCCTGTACTGGAAAAAAAAACCTGAAAACCTGGTTACTTTACATTCAGTTTAATAGAAGCCTAAAGGTAGCAACTGATAAATAATACATTCACAGCCATCACACTGTAGTAGGGCTCGGGGAGACAGAAATGAGGGAAAGTCTTATCAAATATAAAGTACAATTAGTTACTAACACTTTCCTGGAAGGTTTTGTAGTAACAATGTGCAGAAACTCTGGGCCTCATTTATCAAGCTGGATACGAACAGATTTATTCACAAATCATCCACAAGAGCATTTACACAAGAAACTTGGTGTTCATGAAAATCTTGTAAATTTGGAAAAACATTCATAACCTACTCATGCTGCTGACTGTGTGTAAATTTATGCATTAGAAGACTAACTAATGTAACTCTTCACTTGCTTGACTTCAGATCATAAAATTTGCATGGATTACTGCACTTTCATGTATGGAATATACTGTCGAGGTTAAATTGCTTATTTTTATGTTTACAGCATTTAGCAGATGCTCTTATCCAGAGCAACTTACAGAATCGCTTTGGAGTCTCATTCTCATGCCAGTTCACTAGGTCAAGGACCAAGAGTACCATCAAGAACATTTTGTGAAAACCAGTCATTTTATTTTACACCCATAAATTAATACAAATAAAAGTAATCACTCAATTTTGTTGAAAAATGCTGCCATATAAACAAACTAGTTTGTCTGCACATAGCTGTAAGCCGTAAACAAATGCCTCAGCTAATGGACAATTTAACTTATTATCAAAATATCTTCCACTTCAGCCTTTACCCTGATCGTTCATTTCTTGCTCCCAGCCGTCTGTGCACTTGAACTTTCATAGAGTAGTTGGTATCACTTTAAAAATTCTTTATCCTGAAAATATTGTTCCATATGCAAAAGGACTATTCATACAGATTTTGAGCTTAATTTACCAATACATTTAATTAAAGAATTTCTGAAAACATTCTTCAGCTGCCCCAACAACTGCCCTTAGACTTCCACTATAAGTGAAAACAGGTTTTCTGTTCGTTAATCAGTACATGGAAACGTGACTATGTCCTTGTCTGTTTTAATCACACAAACATTACAAGTATAGTAGATAGAAATAATCTGAAAAATGTTGGAGTATACCTTTAAACAGTTTATTGGGTCTTTTTTTGCATGCTCAATGTTTTAGACTCGTTATTGGGCCTCAGTGGAGCAGAAGCTTCCAGAATGGGAAAGCTACTTGCTAGGGAAGAGTCAAGCCCCGATGAGTGAAGAGATGATCTCACAAAGACTCCAGGAACAGAAAGGTGGTGAAAATGACTCTTCACCTGCACGGAGTAAGGGCAGACCTCCTCGACCCAAACCCAGATCTGCTGACTGATGTGAATTAGGAGAAGGTAGGGTTAAACCAAGGATCTCTTTCTTATAAGGTAATTTCTTCCTAGTATCTGGAATTATGACACACTACACTGCATACAAGTCTGGTACCAGAGTTTCTAGATTTTTTATTTTTATTTTTTTAACAAGTGCTGTTTTGGCAGCACCAGTAGCACTGGATGCGTGGATCTGCTGGTAATTTTCAGTTTCGCTCCACACACACTCCTATAGTGCATACAGTGAGCGTTAATGATGTGCTCAACCTGTTCGCTTGAGATTTCTTCATCTGACTTGCTCAGTTCAGAAACAAATATTAAAGTGCTCATAAGTATTGAGAAGTGAAAGCAGCATTTCCTTCTAGCATGACATAACACCTTTCCATATGCTTCCTGTGTGTCTCCTGTGTGAAATATAAAGATCTGGGTGACTCGTTTGCTCTTGAGAGGTAGTGTATGGAGGATAAGAAAAGTTATAAGAGATTTTATAAGAGATAAGAATAGTTATAAGAGATTTTTATATTTTACACTACTAGTGAAAAGTGTTTTCTTGTAGTTGGCATGTCTAACCTCAATAACTCAAAAACAAGAAGGTCTATAAATAATCTCAACTTCAGGAATAAAATGTCCTGTGGCTCAGATAGACAGTTGACACCCTTAATTAATGAGTGTGGTATTTGAATGCTTTGATTTTGTTCATAAAGTATTTCGGAAGGGGTCCGAGAAGTATAATTTACAGTCAGTGACCCCTGTGTGCAAAAATGCTTGATCCTCTGTTCTGAACACATTTCAAGTTAAGTACTTGGGAATCTGGCAATACAAAACAGATGGATTTTATTTGTCCTACAAAGTGGCCTATATGGTAGTGGACCTGCTCAAATGGCAAATAACTGTGTCTGTGAGGTCTGACAGGTGGCAGGTCAGTGTTTAATCATGCACTGTAGCAGTCTTTCCACAAGGTGGCAGTACAGGCTATCAATGACACAAACCCTTAACCCAAGACACATCTTTCATACATGTATGCATCACTTCCCTGTTTGCTGAATGAAATGATCTTGTAGTTTAAAATCATACAGTATCTATAGTCAGCAGGTCATATTTCATATGTTTAATGAGTATATTGACTTACTCATGTAAGAAATTTGTGATTATATGTATTTATGTATGTTCTTTTGGGATAATGAAGCTGTAAAGGATTTAGACTAGGATGCTATTTCAGATACAGTACAAAGGATATATAATGTTCATATTGATAAGTTTATTTTTAGGTATTATTTATATTGTAAGTATGTAATATATTTTATGTGATAATGAAAAGCAATTTCAGTTTCTTAAAGCAGAGACTCTGGGGGTCCAGGCACCCCAGGGGTCTTTTTTTGTTACAGTGGTGGAAATCACATACTGCCAAAAGTTCAAAGATATTATAAAAGTTATTATAATTATTGAGTATTTATCCTGTAGTTATTAGACAATTTGAATGGTTGCTACAGTTGAATGGGTTTAATCCAAACTTAAAAACAAGTCTATAAATGTCGACTTTGGTCTATTGTTTTCTGTTGTTGGAAAAGTCAGAAATAAAAAAAGCTCTAGGTTTCCAGTAAATAGCCAGGAAATTACTGTACATATGTTAATAATATTTGAATAATTGGATTGTGTTCCTAAAGTAAATCTGTGCTGAGGGAGTCCATGAAATTTATTTTACATTTAAAGGCATCCTTGACTGCAAAAAGTCATAAGTCATGCTTAGACATTGTTTGCATTCAGTACATTGCTACTTGGTGTTTAACTTTATAGAAGTTATGTTTTTATTATGTAACTTTCGAATACAGTGTGTTCACCACTTGCTACATTTTGTGATGCACTTCAGAACCTCATACTCAAATTCACAAACCTGTAGCCAGTTATAACTCAGGCCAAAGTTCACCACTTCCTTTTACCGTTCTTACATGTTGCTCAAACCGCCACGGATGTGCAAGTGCGATCATCGCTCGGAAATTGTACTTATTTAAAACAAGCTTGTATATGCAGGTCTGTTTTGGAATGTGATGTCTTTTTCTTACCTTAGCTCTTGGTAACAATGAGGTCATGAACCCTTTATGGCTCAAATCCTCGATGAGTGCTTTCCCTGTTCGCAGTAATTGCTCTTCTTTTGTCTCTTTGAAGGCTGATTTGAGGTCAGCCACTTGCCATATGTTCACA
The DNA here is from genome assembly GCA_022758105.1 of Pangasianodon gigas. Taxonomy (NCBI): domain Eukaryota; kingdom Metazoa; phylum Chordata; class Actinopteri; order Siluriformes; family Pangasiidae; genus Pangasianodon; species Pangasianodon gigas. Next base: position 4,004,686 of record CM040473.1, on the reverse strand, counting down.
ATAACTCAACAGCAATGAGCTGCCCAGTATATGCCATGAGATTAGGCGTGTTCGGGTGCTTTGATTGTTGAATCTTTATGTATATGGATTGAAATGGTCACAGCAAAGCATTTTGATGATGTGTGCAGTAAAGAAGAGAATGCTGAAGTAATTTATGCTCAGACAGACTGTGGTGATTTTCTTGCAGCGAATTGAATATATTGCACCTTCTATCTGTTGCCTTCTTTTTTCATTTCTATCTTTCTGTATTTCTCTTGCCACATCATTCCCTCTCTCTCTCTCTCTCTGTCTCTCTCTCTCTCTTTCTGTGTACTGACCGACATGGCAGTCCCCGGATCGAGCCCTAATTGCGATGATCAAACCTGCGCTGGGTGACGCGGAGTGGCGGCTTGACAAATGCGATCATCCGGATGGCCGGGGTTGAAGTGGCGCTGGTTGGCAGCTGCCCATGTTCCTCAGCTGGGACTCGCATTTGCCCCGGAGGTCAGGGCACCAGTCGCCCTGATGAGTGGGTAGGGAACAAGAGACTGGGGTGCCAAGGTGGGGGTAGTTATCAAGATGGTGAATTATCTAAAAGGGTTTTGAAGAGCACGATCTGGAGCCTTTCCAAATGACTAGTTATGCATTGTGTATACTCATGAAGAAAGCCCTCAAGCTAGGTTGGCCATGGACACCACCGTGAAGGAGAGGAACAGAATAGAGTGAGTGGGGGACAAACACACACCTGGGCTTCAGCAAACTCTCCGTACTTGATGTCGTTATTTCATTACGGGGTGCACCAACGGAGCCTTGTATTGTCATCAGTTGTATTGATTCCTTGTTTAGATATTGCTGTTCATCATGCATTTCTTCAGGAAAAAACTCACATCCACTTTAACTACATTTATGAGGCAATAATTTTTTTTTATCAACACATAGCCTGCTTTTAAACGTTATGTTGATTGAGACTGCAAACACTTGTGACTGTCCTACGCCACCTGTTATTTAGTCAGTCAACAGCACATTGTACTTATAATCCCACATTGTACTTTCCCGATCTTAGCCCGTGTGTTAAACTGAAGATCAGCTTTAGGGTAGATCTGCAGGTCCGAGTTAATTAACCTCCATCTTTTGTGACACAAGGGAGTGGAAGTGAAGGGGGAATCCTGGGTCAGAGGATTAACACCGGACATCTCGGCATTAGTGTTCCTGCCAAACAATGAGACTGTTTCCAGATCAGTTTTCAATAGTATCCAGAAAGGACATTTTAATAGACTTCTGTTGACTGAATCCTTGCACAGATGTTTTCTCCTTGGCGGATAAGCAGCCCTAGTTATGTTCCCATTTATTTTAAATTGCTAGGCTGTCTGCATTGATAGTTGTCTAATGGGGGATTTGGGAGGAGGAGGTGGAGGGGAGACTTGGGAGAGCTCTAGTGAATGAGGAGCAGATTGTTTTGAGGTCAGGCCTTCGTCTTTTTTTTTTCAACAGACTGTGTGTAACGTGTTGGGCGAGAGGACAGAAGTTCCCCTTCAGCTGCCTAGCCTCGAGGGCCAAAGACTGCTTCTGAACGGAGGTCATGCCAGAGACTGACATTGATGTTATTCCAGCGGGGCAGAGAGCCCACGTTCTGCTCCCATGCTGCTGCCTGGAGACCTCTAAGCCATAAAGCACCTTCTCAGAGCGTGCCCTTGACGATTCGAGGCCTCGTGGGTGTGTAGGATGGCTTCAGCTCAAAAGCAGAAGCCGCCTTCGCACCCACTGAGGGCCTGGAAGAGCATAAACAACTGATGTGCGATGTTTTATTGAGACACCTGTTCATGTATATATTGTGGGATCTCATTTGTTTATAATTATATTAGCAGGGCTGCTTTGTGATCTGCACAATGTTCCTTTTATCCATGCATTTAAAATTTTTTTAAATGTGAAATTTTTCCATTTTTGTGACAAGATCAAAAATATGCTTATTATCGGGTTGTGTTTATTTTTTTCTTTTTTAGGTGGAACATCAGCACAGGATGTAAATGTATTAACAGCTAATTGTAAAAAAAAATTAATCAGGGTCAAAATGGATACATTATTAAGAGGTGTAGTTAGGCATCCTTCTGGGGTATCCAATCAAATAAACTACTCTCATTCCCTTTAACATTCCCTGTGTGTTCGAGTGACGTTCTTTGTGATAACATACGATTATATTTCACTAAGAAATTTGACGTTAGTACTTTAGTAGCAGACGTAACTGGCTGACATTTAATTAGTTTTCTTAAACACTTTCTTGACTGTATAAATATGATGATCCATAACTACTAAGTTAGTAGTTATGTAAAGTAGCATATTTATGTTAAAATGGAGAAACGGTACACGATCTTTAAGGGTTTGTTTGGCATTACGTATTACGTTTGTATACAGAGGCCTCGAGATGTGGTAATGCAAATGCAATAATGGACCAAAAAAATAGCGACTGGGCAGAAACTGGACATAATTGGCTTGCACCCAACCAAATTAACAATATCTGCAAATTAGCCTTGCATCCAGAGAGTGTCCAAATCTGGTCCTGGAATGATGCAGTGACTCCAGGTCAGTTTCTCAATGAAAATGCTTGAAACACAGTCCACTTTATTAGGAACACCTGTACACCTGCACATTCATGCAGTTATCCAATCAGCCAATCATGTGGCAGCAGCACAGTGCATAAAATCGTGCAGATACAGGTCAAGAGCTTCAGTTAATGTTCACATCAAACATCAGAATGGAGAAAAATTGTGATCTCTGCGACTTTGATCATGGATGTTGGTACCAAAACGGCTGGATTGAGTATTTCAGAAACTGCTGATCTGGGATTTTCACACACAAACATCTCTAGAGTTTACACAGAATGGTGCGAAAAACAAAAAAACACTGAGTGAGCTATAGTTCTGTGGGTGGAAATGCCTTGTTGATAAGAGAGGTCAGAGGAAAATGGCCAGATTGTTTAGAGCTGTCAGGAAGGAAATAGAAACTCAAATAATCATCAAATAAACATCGAACCTTGAGGTGGATGGGCTACAACAAGGCTACATTGGGTTCCACTCCTGTCAGCCAAGAACAGGAATGTGAGGCTATCATGGGCACAGGCTCACCCAAATTGGACAGGTGAAGATTAGAAAAAAATATCACCTGGTCTTTTTCCAGTCTTCAGCTGTCCAGTTTCGGTGAGTCTTTGCCCATGATAGCCCAGATTCACGTTCTTGGGTGACAGGAGTGGAACCTGATGTGGACTTCTGCTGTCGTAGCCCATTCACCTCAAAGTTTGATGTGCTGTACATTCTGAGATGCTTTTCTGCTCAGCACGGTTGTAAAGAGTGCTTATTTGAGTTAATATAGACTTCCTGTCAGCTCATCAACAAGGTTTTTCAGCCTGCAGACCCTCTGCACACATGTTTTTTGTTTTTTGCTCCATTCTGTGTAAACTGTAGAGACTGTTGTGTGTGAAATTCACAGGAGATCAGCAGTTTATGAAATACTCAAACCAGCACATGTGGCACCAACAACCATGCCACGGTTAAAGACACAGAGATCACACTTTTCCCCATTCTGATGTTTGATCTGAACATTAATTGAAGCTCTTGCCCTGTATCTGCATGATTTTATGCTGCTGCCACATGACTGGCTGATTGGATAACTGCATAAATGAGGAAGTGTACAGATGTTCCTATTAAAGTGGATGGTGAGAGTATATATTATATATTTATACAGACAATGTGTAAATAATAAAACTGATTGTGTCTTGGTGTATTATGGGGTTATCTGGTTGTTTTTTTTTTTGTTTTTTTTTTAATACACAAATTTGAATGGGCAAGGGTGATGTGACTGGAACAATTTGAAATCAAAAGAACAGGTTGTTAATTCCTTCATCTTAATATTTCGAACCTTTTTTAATATTGAATTGTGCACAATTTAAAGTTTGCAAGTTTGAGACCATATTGTGTAACACTTTACTTAAGGGCAGTGCTCAGAGCACTACATGAAATAAACCTAGAAATATATAGAAACGTGTTATCTGTTTTCATCTGTGTGGTCTGTCACAAGCAACAGAAGCAATGCAACTGACACTGATGTTTTATTTCCTCAGAATTTTAACTGAAAGTGAGTGAGTAAGAGAGTGAAAGTGAATTTAATTTTACTATGTGTAGAGTTGTTGTTTTTTTTTTTGGACAACTCTACTTCCTGGTAGTGACTATATAATGATACAGTGACAACACAGATTTTTTTTTTCCTTATTCTAAATTCTAGTGGGCTTTGTTTTGAGGTTTAACATGCCACATCATGAGCCATAATAGTAGTAGTCAGAATTCAGTTGTTATAACAACCTTATTAATTAATTAATTAATAATCATCATCATCATCATCTATGGTGTTGTGTCAACTTGACAGTAGCAGTGTTTATGACAGAGGAACCCTGAACAGTGCTATAGGCCTTTATAATAAGAAAGGTTTATGCATGTTTTTTTTTTTTTGTTAGTTTGCCCCGTAATTAGTGTCACATTTTCTGACCTGCCTTTGTTAAATAGTTAATATATTTATGCATATATGCATGGTTTTTTTGTTTGTTTGTTTGTTTGTTTTGTTTTGTTTTTGCTCTATTTGTGTTGTTTTTTTTTTTTTTTTTTTTTTTTTTTTTTTTTTTTTTTTTTTTTTTTTTTTCATTTTTAGCTTTCAGTGTTTCTGTGTTTTTGCTCTGGGTTCTACAGTACCGGAACCGGAGAGCGCGCGTTTGATGACGCTCATTAACTTTCCCCCGACGCTGGCTCGCGAGCGCTTTGTTGCCAAGCAGCGGCGTCGCTCTTCACGAGCAGGCTCGCGCAACAAGCAGGCAGAGAACAACGCTCCAAAAAAAAAAAAAGCCTGGACTGAGGAGGACGCTTTAATGCGGTTTAATTAGAATTTCATTTGGTCTAAATGCGCGGGCAGCGGGAGAGAGGAAGAGAAAAGGGACGTAGTTAACATTTGGTGGACTTAATTGGGACCTTTTCTTCGTCGCCTCTTAGCAGAAACGCGCCGACACTACCCCCGTTAATCTCCCATTTACAATCGATTGAGTTGGCCAAACAAAAAAAAAAAAAAAAGTCCGGGTCTCCTTTTCTTCCTGCGTCGACCAGGCTTTTGTGGCGGCTCCAGTGACTGGGTTTGGGGCAGATCTCGGCCTCTCCGTTGTTGACGCTTCATTAATGCGCTCTTGTTCCCCTGCAGAAAATCCGCGCTCGCGCCTGTGCGCGGCCTCCGCCGTAATGAGCTCCGCCGGCAATTAACATGTTTCTAGGAGCAAAGCTGGTTGCTCAGATGTTTGAGAGGTAAAGTGCGGAGAAAAGGGCAACGAGGCCGCCTCTAGGTTGTTTACTCCTCTCTCTCTCTCTTTCTCTCTCTCTCTGTCCTCTTCTCAGAGATGGGCAGCTTTGTGCAAAGTGCTGCTTCTTCTTCTTCTTTTTTTTTCCCGCTTCGCACAAACATGGCTTTTTGGTGACACCCTTCCCACCAACTGCTTTTGTTGATTTGAAATGATCTAATAGGCAATGTGTGTGTGTGTGTGTGTGTGTGTGTGTGTGTCATTTGGTTGATGGCGAAGTAAGTTGAACACAGTGTGTAAATAATAAGATAGCAGTAGAGATCCAGTGGATTGCTGATGGGAGGCTGTGATCAGGCCCAGCTGTGTGTCATGACTCGTGTCTCAGTCCAGATGTGTTTGTACTGGAATGTGGATGATGTGGAATGTGGACATATAGAGGACTTTAAAAACTATTATAAAATAGGTGTAGAGCTAGTATAGTATTAGTATGAGCTAGGATAGGTATAGTATTTTCTAATAATTATCGTTTACATTTGAATTAATTTAATAGAAATGATGTCATGTTGTGGTTATAAGGTGTAATTTCATGATGACGTACGTCAGAGGTCTGTATTATTTCTTCAGTTGGTGAAATATTCCTCATTCTAAAATAAATGTCTAACAATTAATTGATTCATTGATTAATTCATTAACCTTATCCAGGGAATACCACACACACACACACACACACACACACACTCAGCACCACAATTCCCAAAATGATACTCAAGGTCTTCATTTTTTATTATTATTATTTTACTGCTTAATTATTATATTTGTGCTTACTTGGGGTGTATAATCTAATACTTGAATAAGGATGTGTGTGTGTTTTAAATACGCCCTGAAAAATAAATAAATAAATAAATAAAAATAATTTGGTGGCAACTGTTTTTTTTTTAATTAATTACTTTTTTTTTTTTTTTTTTTTTTTTTTTTTTTTTTTTTTTTTTTTTTTTTTTTTTTTTTTTTTTTTTTTTTTTTTACCAATGGTTTGCTATAAACGTCATCACTTTATCATTTCAGGTTATGGTGTAAGCAGGCTACTAAATATAGTCTATATTTTCAACAAGCTAATTTAAAAGTACAAACTGAATAACTAGCTTATTTCCAAGGGGAACCTCTTCTTATGTTTTCCAAGTGGCACAAATGAAAGCTTTTTTTTTTTTCAAAAAAAAAAATTAAAAATATGGCGACTTTCTGTCCAGCAAAAAAACTGAACTGAATTGTGTTTTCATATTTTGTGTGGAAATTGTGACTAATGAAATTTTTTGCACGAATAAGCAGTGTTCCTGATCTTTAATTTGGTAAGTCACTGGAGTTATTAACTGTCATGGTGTCATAGTGAAAGTAATGACAAATTTTGATTCTTTCCCAAGATGGCATCAACGACGTCTCAAAGCACGAATCATTAATCAGCTCAGCAGCACTAAATTGATAAAGCTATTAAATCCTCTTTTTAATATGTATATAAATATATATATATATATATATATATATATACATATATATATATATATATTTTTTTTTTTTTTTACAGGAAGATTGAAAGGTGTGGCTATAGGGACACATCTGTATTATCCACAAGAAAAAGAGAAAAAAAACCAGAATGAATAATTTGGGAAAATCTCCTGGTGTTCTGTAAAATGGCGACTCACTGCTCTGAACTTTGAGCCTTGAAGCATTTGGAGTAAAGTTGGAGTAATAATTTGTCATGTTACAGCTGTAAGAGAAAGTGTTGAGCGTTATATAGTGCGTGCATGTGGATTCTCCTGTCCAGGCCATTCACTCGCTAGTATTTAGTCTTTCTCTCCAGTTCCCTTGACTTTACCCGGTAATTGGGACGCGGAGATTGGTGATCACGCGCTGCTCTCTGTCTCATCACCGTTTCCGCGAGCGCGTTTAGGATAATATTGTTCCAGGAGCCGCGCGCGGAATACATTCCGCCTTATTAAAGTGATTAAATGTGGACTTTTATTATCGACTAGAATCACTTTATGAGCGCGACTGGATGCGCAGAAGCTTCCCCCCGAGCCTCTTTACTTGATTAAGATAATGAGACTTTGAAGAGTCCATGTTTTATCTGATAATGTGAGCCATTAAACGGAAGTCGAGTGCGCGTGCCGGTCGGACGTCCGAGTGTGTACGCTTCACTGGCTCCGACATTGCATCATGAAGGTGTATGTTGTTTGCATGCATTGTGTGCATGTGTTGTTCGGTAGAATGTGAAAAGTGTCGTTATTAGAGCAGAATGCAGGAAATTAGAGGAATATAAGAGAGTCACGGAGCTTGAAACGTCACTGAATGGTGAAGCTACGTGATGGCGACTCTTATATTCCTCTAATTTCCTCAAAGTGCATGCATGTATAAATATTTTATATATAATAGAGGTCAACATGACGCATTAAATCAAATTTAGTATTAAACTGAATTTAAAGATTTCGAATATTATCTATAACTATGCTCATATATTTGTAATCGAGGCTATACTTAATTAAAATAATAATAATAATAATAATAATAATAATAATAATAATAATAATAATAATAATAACAATAATAATAATAATAGAAATGAGCATATATTAGCATTTGTGGTCTCGAATTTATTTTCAAGAGTGGTGTATCTGTGTGAATGTTCTACTTATGATTGCAAACACAAATTAGTAATATTTTATAATACATAAATAAATGTAAATAATTATAAATATATATATATATATATATTTTAATGATACCTTAACATTAGGCCTGCTATTAAATTAAACAACATATTATGCATTAATTTGTGCAACAAGACATTATGTGTTAGACGAATAAAATGCTTCCAAATAATTTTTTTAAATAATATTTTATTCTGTTTTATTTACAATTCCGCTGTGAAGTGATCCTTTCATCCAATCCTATCCGGGTTTTTTGTACACCAGGTAGCTTGTCTGTAGCTCCAGTCCGTTTAAACTGAATCTCAGTTTGGTACTCTGGAGGATTCCTCACCCGTCTGTAAGCAGGCCGCGTTATTTTCGTGCAGTTTCCGCACATGTTTTTTCAAATCAAAGTTCCGACAAAAGCCTTTCCCGCACGTCCCGCACGTGAACGGCTTCTTGTCGTTGTGCGTGTGCATGTGGAAGGTCAGGTTGTAGATCTGGTGGAAGGCTTTGCTGCAGATCGTGCACTTGAACTGTTTCTCGCCGCTGTGTGTCAGTTTGTGATTTTTGTAATTGCCTGAAGGAAGAAAAAATAAATGATTTTACATTTAAATTTAAATTATTAAAACGCAAAACGCAATCCAAAGTCAGAAAAGTTGTATCTGAGGAAAGGGTTCTTTTTTTTCCTTAATCACTGCTTTGCATGCTGAAGTCAAGAAGTTGTCAAACTTGCTCACAATCAAACTCGCAAACAGCCTGAAACTGTCGGATTATGAAAGAGACTGAGGCTTTGCGCCTTGACCCATGGAAAATCTGCAAATTCTTTTTTAGCATTAAGTGACAGTTCATATTTACATCCAAGCCTGTGTGCATGTTCCTGCCTCAGAGGCCATGTTTACTCATTTCCTTTGGCTCGACTGGCTTTAACACATCCCATTTCCCTGACCTTAAAATGTATCCCCGAGTGTCACTTCTTACCTTTTTGGTGAAAACCTTTTCCGCAAAACTCGCACACGAACGGTTTGTAGCCGGCGTGAATTCGCACGTGCGTGTTTAACGTCGAGCTCCTGTTGAACGCTTTTCCGCACTGGTTACATTTATGAGGTTTTTCCTGTGAACAGGTGGTTATGGGTCGTTAATTGAGGCTATGTGGAAAGCATATTATTAACTCAATGCCAATGCAAAAATACGCACGCTGTTTAATAATAATAATAATAATAATAACAATAATAATAATAATAATAATGGGGATATACATGACGTGTAATGACACATCTGACGGTACTCACTTGTGTGTGTATGATTTTATGTCGACACAGTGTGCTGGCCTGGCGGAAACCTTTCCCACACACTTTGCAAACAAACGGTCTGGCGCCCGTGTGCACCGGCATGTGGCGCGTGAGGTTGTAATGCGCGTTAAACACCTACGAGAAAAACAACATGCACTGATTTAAGCAGAAAGGGTTAAGAAAAAAAAACAGAAAGAAAGGTGATACACCAATCCAAGAGATTATGGTGCTAAAGAAAAATATTTGCATGGACTTTTTTTGTGAAATTGTGTTCATGTGCATCCTTATTTCCTAATATACAATACTGCAAAAAGCCCACTGACACTTCTGATGTTTAAATAATTCCTGCATGGATTTTTTTTTTATGCATGCAGTGCTGGATTACAGTGATGGAAATTATCTTTTTGGATTGTATGAAGAATTGCATTAGAATTTTTTTGTTGTTACAATATTTTCCCAGTAATTTACCTTTCCACAAACTTCGCACGTGAAGTTCTTGGGTTTCCCGTCCGCGGGACAGGCATTCGCCTTGCTGTGCACTTTGGCGCTGTTCTTCTCAGAACCCAGCCCGTGGTTCTCCTTCATGAGATGGTCCAGCTGCCCGGGCAGACGCTCTTTATGTGGAAACTGCGGCGTGGGCACTTTCTCAGCCAGTTTTGCGCTCTCAAGCAGCAGCAGCTTCTGGTGCGCACTCATAGCCTGCGCCTGCGAGCTGGCAACCACTGAAGAAAACAAATGTCCGCTGAGCAGCTCGGATTGGTGATACGCAGCATCCAGGTAATTGAAATAGTACAAAGATGCGTTGCCTGGCATGGTCATTGCTTGATGGATTACTTGAGGTTTGATAACCCTGCTCCCTGGCAGCAAGTCCGTTTTAGTGCACGCACCGCAGCTGGATTTGCACGTCGCCGCCGCCGAGGCGCACAGCGCACCCCGGAAATTCGCTCTCCAAAATTCGGAGTAGTTCACCAGCGCTTTGGCCTGGAGGTCGTAGGCTAAAGGTTGGATGGGAATCATGCAAGGGATGGGCGCGCATAAACCCGTCGTCCTCTTCCCTTCAGTGTTGTCCGGTCCTCTGCGCTCCTCCGTCGTCTTGGACATGATCCTGTCGATGGAGAAAGCCAAGGGTTTTGGAGAGGACTCGACCGCGCTCCTGGGCTCGAGTCTCGGGCAGGACATGACCGTGTCCAGGGGCAAGGAGCTCGCCATTGCTTCTTTTTTCCTGCCGAACTTGGTGTGAGCAGCGTCCTTCTCCGGTGTCTCCTGCTGGAAGCCAGAGAATCAGGGACACTACATCAGTTTTAATAAGCACCTCGCTTTCACAGTGTCACCCCCCTCCCTCCTCCCATTTACATTCAAATGACCATCTCGGGAACAATAGCATCCAGGGGTAGCAGATTAATGCTCATTAACTAGTACACACAAAATTAACAGGACATTACAGACCTCGTTAAGGAAAGAATAAGACAGAACTCCCCCTCCGCTGCTAAATTCACTCGTGGAAAACGCACAGCCAAAAAAAGGTGATGATGTAGTTTACCTTTTTCCCCCCCTCTGACAGCAAGTGGTGTAGTCAGTGCTAACTGCGCTCTGTCACATTTTCCACACACACCCTGTGATGAGCTCCTTTCTCTCGGGGTGACACGGGAAAGCCATCGCCATCTCCTGTCCCCTCTGCTACCGCCCATTTATACGCGGCCATGGGGGTGGTTATGTTATGCACGACAGATAGTACAGATTATTAGTTATGTGTCTGGGCCCAAATCTAGTGGCACTTACACACACACATACACACACACACACACACACACAGTTCATATCTATAATGTGCACGTGCAACTTGCATATGCATAAAAACAACAGTATGTGTTATTCTTCTTCTTGCTCTTCTTATTATTATGCATATTAGTTTATATACATTTAAAAAAAGAGGTGTATATGTACATAAATATTTTACACTCCCAGTGTAAATATGTGTTTATATGTGTTTTTGTTTTTTTTTCCTGTGAAAGTGCATATTTTCTACCTTTAATTAGCTTTTAGAGTGCAGCTTTAAAGTTCAATTATTAAATTAAAGGTACAGTCCAATGACATATCTTAATTTTTTTTTATTGCATATTATATTTATATTTCCAGATAATACGTATAGTGCATGGTACCTTTATTTCTGGGAGTATGCAGATTAAATACTATTCACCTAATTTATTTTTGAAGCCGATTTTAATTGTTTGATTATTGGGATATTGGGTTTTCTATCGATTTCTAACGAAATAATAGTTTTATTGTCTTCTTTATTTATTTATTTATTTATTTATTTATATTTTACGATTTCCCACGCCAAACAGATTTTTTAAGGATCCTGAGCTGTCAGTTGTTGTGTGTGAACTCATTTAAAGTCATCCTTTTTTTTTTTTTTTTTTTTTTTTTTTTTTTTTTTTTTTTTTTTTTTTTTTTTTTTTTTTTTTTTTTTTGCCTCCGACTTGTTTCAGTTTTCTTTAATCCTCGTCATTTCCAATGGCATTTCCAGGCCCGTTGATACTTGCTATTTGTATAATGAACAAGGTCCAGTTTCCACCTGTTTAAGGAGTAAATTGCGAGAGCAGAGCCTCCCTCGGATCCTATTAAACGTTTTTTTCCTCCTTCGTCCATTCACAAGAGCCAATTTTGCAGCGCGATTCAGAGCTCAGACTCGGCAGAGAAAAAAAAAAAGAAGCAGCAGCTCTTTCACTTTTAGCCACTAAAGCACTGCGTGGAACCTGGTTTTGTGTTTTTTTTCCCCCCGAAATAAAAGAACGGATTAAAGGAGGAAAGAAAAGACTCTGCTTGAGCAGAGGTATACCAAGCAAATAAAAAGAGGCCCTTTTAAAAAGCGGTGCGTAAAAAAGAGAAAAGTTTGCTGGAATCCTGAGTTTTGTGCGCTCGCTACAATGACCAGTCCCCCTCTCGTCTTTTCTTCCTGAGGACCTGCTTGAATTCATTTGTTTGCAGACGATTTTACCTGAGACTCACAACAAATTGTTACTAAAAAAAAAAAAAAAAAAAAAAAAGAAAGTAAAAAATCTCTCCAGAAGGAACGCAGCGCGCTTTTCCAGATTGCGTCATTGGTTAGTTTTGCGTCAGAAATTCTTTCAGTGCTTTCAGACTGAACATATTTGTGTCTGGACTGAATTTTAGTTGTGATGCAACGAACAAAATATTTTCACTAGTTTTATTAATAGTAATTTTAAAAAAAAGCCGCGTTTATTAGAACTTTCCCTCTTGTCTGTCAAGTCAGTTTCAGTTCATTAGTTTTTGAGGTTCAACAATTCTCTCCTTCTCTTAGAATAAAATGCAAGAAGAGCCATTTTTGGTTTTGTAAGGAATATTTCAGTGGATGGCAGCATGTAATGTATGTCTGTGCCATAGCCTAAGTGAGATCATTTTCCTCCACAAACACAAAGTATGAAATGATCATCAATTTTATTTATTTATTTATTTATTTATTTATTTATTTATTTATTTTTTTTTTGTGGCAAAAAAACCTTTCCATTTAAAGATACTTTTGGGAAGTAAAAATTGTCTATAGCATCACTCTAATGGAGCTTTTAAACAGTGTAGAGGCTCAGTGAACTGTGAAATAGGCTATTATTAGATTTTTATCATGTAGGCTACTCTTGATCTTATCAACCATGAAGCACTCCAAGGTTGAAAATAAGCTAAAAATTAAAAAAGAAAGAAAAGGCAGACATATGTTATATGCTATATGTATATGTATTACCCATATTTGCACCGTCTGGTTCACACGTGTTGAGAAGCGGTGCAGTGAGTCAGAGTGACGGTGAGGAGAGAGCGAGAGAGAGGGAGAGAGAGAGAGAGGGAGAGAGAGAGAGAGAATGTGGCCGCTCCCGCACCTGCAGCCTTTAAGCGGCCTCCACTCACTGCACTCATATGCTAATGATCCGCCACTAATTTGAGTTTATTCAGACGCAATTACCGGCTTGTCCACACAATAAACATTGATCCTATTGCTGTAAACTGCGCTCAGCTCTCGGCACTAACACCAGCTAACGCGCACAGCCGCATTTACACCACAATAACTGTTTATATGATAACAGCGCGTTTATTTAAGGGGAGGAAATTATATTTAAAAAGCTATTCACAGAGGACACAGTGCACCCCCTTCATGGCTGGAGATATATATACCACTCTACAAGGAAATATAAAATTGTTTGTTCATTTTCTTGTAGAGTGATCTTGAGTGTTAGAAGGACACTATATAGATGGAATTTATGGAATGGAGTTTTTAATTTTATGATGATGACTATTATTATTATTATTATTATTATTATTATTATTATTATTATTATTAATTGACGTTTTAAAGGCACAGTGACTTCATTATATTAATACTATCTCATAAAATAGTATCTCATTAAAAAAAGTTTCTCAAGACCTTTTGTCTAATACACCAGATTTTTAAAACATATTTCATTTTACATTCAGTATTTTTAAATTATCTTTGATTATATGTTATGAAGAGTATATTAGTATACCTAATATATACCTATAATTTCAAAAGATATTTTAAAGACAACAAAAAAGGTTAATCTATTATTGTTCTACAGCAGATTCAATTTGTTTAGTTGTAAATTGATCCCCAAGGGGAAATTCCTAAAGTACATCTATCTATCTATCTATCTATCTATCTATCTATCTATCTATCTATCTATCTATCTGTCTATCTATCTCATATTGTGGTTTGAATGAATATTTAAGCATTACAGAGCTTCTTTATCATCCAAAGTTGAGAAAGTGAGCACAGAGAGATCTACTCTGAGAATCTCTACTCATTGGAGAGCACACAGATGAATTTCATACACTACTTCATGAATTTTCCCATACATCCACTGATATAATCATGAAACATTAAGGAAACATCTGAACTTCACTGATATGGAATAATATGTAAAATATAATGTATAATATAATGAATATAGGAATGTTGTGTTACATAAACTGTTGGACTGGACGTGCAATGGACAATCCTGAGTCACAGCTGATGAAGTTAAATCCACCTAAGTGGGCAACATCTTAATGAGGGAGGAAAAAAGTGGGTGGAACCGTCAGATGTCACATCAGGGCTCTTTTTAAAGACAAGTTTAGAAAAGACTTTTCAACCCATCTGTTCATCCTAGAGGAGTAAATGAGCCCTGGCCACAGGAACCGTTATTTAACACACACCTCCCAGATCCAAGCCCCAATCGTTTTTTTTTTTTTTTTTAAACGTGCTCGTAACATATGTGTCCTGTGTTATCAATCCACTAATGCAGCAACAGATATTTTAAATTGAAATATGTGTTGTGACATCTGCAGATCAGTCTGTGAACACCACCATGCTTTGTTGCTGTTGTGTTATATTTGTGTAATATTTGTTCCCTTTCTCAGTGTGTGACAAAATCATGAACTCAAGAGAATCTGTCTCTCATTTGCTCAAAAGATACTGAAGTGTTTCACATAAACACTGTCGTGGATTGAGGACGGTGTAATTACCAATCTCAAGAAGGTGACAACAGGCTTTGTCATAATAGAGCGCAAGAGGAGAGGGGTGTGTTTGTGTGTGTGTGTGTGTGTGCATAGAGTTGAGAACATGCCTTGGCTGGATTCTGTGAACACACACCCACACACACTGATTGTCTATTAATGAATGGCTGAACAGCATCTACGGTTCTCACGGGTTGAACCTGGGTCCTCCTAATTACAACGTGAAGCTTGAGACGTCAATCTTGCGTGCCAAAAGAGGTGCGAGAACGCGAGACGTGATGTGTGAACTTGTCACTGTAGCTACTCACCTTTTCCTCCAGGGGGAAATTTTCATTGTCTTGCTACCTTTTCTGTATAAGTGAAGATTTGGGATGGATTCTCCCATATCATATCATCCCAAAGATTACAATTAGTGACATCATCTAAATTCAGCAAGATTTGCATCATTTACTCAAATATACTGTATGTCTCTTTTTTTTTTTCTATAGGACGTGGCGAAATCTGATACACATGTGGTGTGTAGTGAACCTCACTATTTTGAGAGGTAGTTGAACACTCAGGGAAAAAAGGGTAGGACACTCTAGCATTTCTTGTCACTGGGGTGGAACCCTTATCTTTTGTACCTTTAATATGTATCTTTCACCTGGAAATGTGGATATAGTGTACTTTTAAAAAGATTTATGGTATATAATTAGACTGTAATTGCATTTTACCGTAAAGAGAATAGAGTATTAAAGGTACAAAAGGTGTATGTCTGAGGGTACTTTCCCAGTGACAAGGAAAGATACATTTCATTACCCTTTTTTTGCTGAGAGTGTATACATTAAGTCATAACACAATGCTGTGAATGCTAACTCCGCCCCTAACCGTACACCTAACCTTTCTTACTTCACTTACAGAAAAGCTATGATTACTCCAATGATTCATTTACAGTTTACATTTACGTAAATGTTTTTAACATGTGGTCACATATTACTCACACAGTCACATGTGAAAATCATATGATTATGTGTGAAATGTACATCATTTTTCCATGAGGTTTCATATAAATGTAGTCATGTGATTTGTTACAAATGCCACTTCTGATTAGTCCTACGTCTGATATGATATGATGCAATACGATGTTACGATACGATACGTTACGATACGTTACGATATGATATGATATATTATGATACGATACACAATGATACAATAAGTTATGATACGATATAATACGTTATAATATGATACGTTGCGATACACTGTGATATGATATATGTTAAGATGTGATGCGTTATCATACGATACGATACAGTAAGATACGCTACGTTACGATACGATACAATACATTCATATATGATACGTTATGATATGATATGCTATGATACGAAACGATACAATATGACAATATGAATTCAGTTCATAAGGCAAGAATTCAGTATTTGATGATACTACTGAATCTGCTATGATACGATAGATTGATATGTGATCAAATTTTTTCAGTATCTGGTGTAAGTCTACTGTTAATTCATGAATGAAGAAGGTGAAGAAGGACTGTTTTAAAAGTATCAGAGTTATGGTGCCAGCCTATTTGGACATCAGTTTAAAAATATGAATTGTTTTTTAATACACCATTTGTTTGTCCTTTTTTCAATAATCATAAATTTATAATCAATTATGCAATCAGTGTATTGATCCAAATAGTCAGAGCGTTACACCCGTAGCATCCACCATGACATAAGTAAAGTCTTGCCTGTTTTTCTCTCCTCGTCTTTGTAATGTGGGTCAGATCAGGAGAATGACCTGCTTAGCCATGTTGGCCATGTTAAAAAGACAAAAATATAATGTATAGTCATTTTCAAACTGAGCATTTAGCTATTTGGAGTACAGTGCTTGCTTTTTCAAAACTAGTGCATTCTGATGGATTTTGCTTTACTGCTGTGTTCAGGGAAAAAAAAGTTAAAGACATTTTTGCACACTATGCAACGATAAAGTAGTGCACTGCAAAAATGGATCTCTGAGTCCTTTTGTCAGCCAGGACTTTTGTCCTGAAGCCTGCCTACATTTCTCAAGCCTGTCAGTGTATCTCAGCTCCACTCCCCATCACTCTCTCTCTCGCCACACATTGGCTGTCGGTTCAGTTCTCTTCAACACGCACACACACTCTCACACACGCAGATCTATACAACTTGGCACTGAGTCACTTAATTCTTAGCTCATGTTTTTTCCCATTTGTGTGTGAAGTGTAGAGTGTCTTGCGACCCTCGCCTCACATTCTGTCAGCTGCCTGCTCTCTTTGCTCTTTTCTGCTTTTAAACTGTCTTTTAGCCCACCTTTCTTCCCTCCTCTTCGTTTTTTCTCCTCTCTCTCTCTGCTCCGGCCTTTCAATTAGCAAGCATTCCTGCCACTTCTGCTCTGGCTCCCTATTTTTCTTTATCTCACTCTATTTTTCTGACCCTGGCCCGAGTGCAGGAGGTTCTCCATAATGTTAGTTCTGAATGGCGGAGGCTTTTCCAAAAGCGAAAGGGGGGCTCCCGAGCACCTTTGATGCTCAAAGCGAAAGGGCCTCAACAGGGTTTTCTTTTCTCCCAGGACAATAGTGAGGACGGCAGACAGGAGGGAGAGGTTGGGGCAACCTGCATGCCCCCACGTCCACAGCCACTCATCTGTCCACTGAATTAGATCTGAACCACTAAATGGGCAAGGGGATGTCCCCTCTGGTCCCACAGAGCCCTTGTTTGGTCCCGCAGGGTGCTTTTGGACGGGCCGTGGATGGAACATGTCCGTTCTGTGTATTAACAATTGCTAGAGGCTAGAGAAACAGGTGCATTTAAAATGAGAGTGCGATTACATTTGCATAATGCTGTGACGCACATAAGGTGAATGCGCTCAAGGGTTTGATTATCCACTTTGAGAAGATGTGAAGCATATTTGTTTGTCATTACGCCTCAAGTTATCAGGCAGTCTGGAAAAGTTCTTGTTCAGTGGGTGAGGATGGGAAGATTAAACACACACCAGGCTGTTTTTCTTTACAAATCATTTGTCGATTGAAGTTTTTTCTTTTTCATATGCAGCATCATGTTTAGCAATCTCCATCTGAATTGTGTATAAATCAGGCCTGTATTCATTGAATTCTACTAGAAGGCAGCTCCCTAGGTAGGCGGCCATTTTGCACATCGCAGATATGATTTGGGGTGTTTTATTTTAGCATTGAAGAAGCAATATTTAATGCATTAGTCTTTGTGTAGGCAAAAACACATGAAGGAGTTCTATGAAGGTTTCAACATGGTAGACGAAATTGTCACTCAAATGAGGAGCATGTTGTAAATGAACGGTGTATCTTGCAGATAGCTAACAACCTTGTTTGTGTTTGTGTTCAGACATTCTTAGGAGATTTGTTGTTCTGTGCTTAAAACTAGCTGACTAACATAATGTCACCTCACAACTCGTGTAGCTAGCTAGCCACTTAGACTAATTTGCAAGCCATGATTTTCAGCAAACAGTAACCACAGTTCAGGAAAATCAGCTGCTAAGTCAGGATTCAGTACAACAATAAACTAGCAAGTGATATTGAAAATAAACAAGCATGTTACGATGACTGATGATACTGATGGAACCCCACGAAGCTTACTAAGGCTCCTTTTTCGTTAAAACTCCACCCAGTGAGACGGGAACCTTGAATGATGCAGTTACTAAACCATCTGCCTCCAGAATGGCTTTATTTAACAGCATTATGTGCTCCATATGTCCCCACAGATCACGCAGACAATTATTGTCCCTGCTTCTGCTCCATTATTACTACAATTAAGGACATTGACTATGTTGGAACAGTTTTAGTTGCTAGTTTGTAGCACTTTTTGTAAATGTGTTGTGCTCTGGGAAAACCAGTTGGATGCTGCTTTGGCTAAATTCTGGCAAAATAGAGGGAAAAAAATCAGATTTTTGCCAAAATTGTTGTTGTTTTTATTTTTCCTGTAACATACTTTGACACTGATACTTTAAGAAACCATAAATATATTTCACAAAAATTATATAGAAATATTTTATTTCATTTTTAATTTTGCGTAGGCTATCTTCCTGCAAAGATCTTGTTGCGATCCATGTAGGAGCCAGTTTTAAAAATGCCAGACATTAAAATACTATAGCTTTTTATTTCTTGTCTAAATACATGCAAAGAACATATTTAATTTCAGGAAAGCCTGTAGTGTTCAGAACAATATATAGTTTTGAATATATTAAAAAAAAAAAATCAAAATTTTTAAACATGGAGAGTTTTCCCAGGCTGCCACACAGATAAAGCACTATCACACACTTTATAACTGAAACTCAAAGTGTGTATGTCATGTTGACCTGCTCGAAATATACAATGGAGCTCATCCTGTTAGATCAAATCTAATGCATAATACAGTCCCTCAGCCATCCTGTTTATCTGCTGGAGCGCATTTGATTAAAGAGAGAAGCAGATCATCTGATTATCATCTTCATCTCTCTGTCTGTCTGTCCCGAGGCCGGAACACGATTGCTTTCAACAGTAAGCTACTCATTTGGGGGAAAAATAATTATGCACAGATAAGAAGGTAGGCATTAAATAAAACACCAAAGTCTAAGAGGCTTTGAGCTGCCCTTATTGAAGGGATCTGACTTCTACCTGGTTATATACCATTGACATCCACGGCAGCTATACCTCCCCCCACTTTAATACAAGCTGTTGAGTAAACATTCATCAAGGTGAGAGCAGCACAGTGTTTCTGTGTTTTGACATCTATCAGACCTCGGCAGGTGACAATCCTCTCTGCCGACTCGGAAATGAAGTGTTTAAGTCGAAACGCGACATGGGCACACAGACATAATCTTATGCTACTTTTTCCATGTATTTGTTTTCCTCAATTTCTACATTTCATTTGCCTAGCACATCCGTTCGGAGGTCACACGCTGCGTTTGATGGTCAGGGCTCAGGGCCCCGGGCCCCCTCCCTCCTGCATGCATTGCAAGTACGAACCTGGAGCTGACTCACGCTGTGCTGGTCAATTGGAGAATCTTTTATTTGCAGACTGTTATCATTCCCATTTCCTAACCTGATTGGAGCTTAAAAGCCACAGCAGCACGGATCGTGCCTGACTAAATCTCCTCGTCTATTAATCTGTCGCCAGGCACTCTGCCGAGCAAAATTGCTGCACCGCGACAGGATTTATGAGCAAATTAAACGTATGATATCCGAGCCGGCCCTTGTGGCACTCCCGTTCGGAGAGATTGTCATGATTTTCTTTCGCTTTCCTCTTTTGATTGCACAGAAAATCAGAATGAGAGCGGTGTTTTGCAAGGGCTTATGCTACTAGAACTAGGTCACAGCGGCAAGCTGCGGGTAACTTATTCCAACAATGAGCCTCTCTCATTAGTCTTTCTCTGCCCTGTGCCCTGGTGCTCAAGAACAGGCAAAATTGGTTCTGTGAGCCGAGTCTTTTAATAGATGAAAATCTCTTTCTCTCTCTCTCTCAGGTGCTGCAGTGCTCCAGGGTGTCAGATGGAGCACTTTTAACTTCGTTATGCTACACAATGCGAATCAGTTGGTGTCCAATTGCTAGTGGGTAACTAAAGGAACTTGTGTATGTAGTGCTGGAAAGAATTACTAAAGGGAAATTGCTGTGCCGCACTATATCAGGAACCACTCATCACAAGAGTCAGTGTGAAACACTTGACTATTTCAAGTTCTGCTATAAAACTATGAAAAGTTTTGACAAATCTTTTTGTTGATTCCACACTTGTAGTGCCGTTTAGCCCTTGTAACTCTTAAACTTTATTCTTTATCATTTATTAACACTGAATCTAAAAAAAACATGAATTTAACTTTTTAAGCAACCTCATCTGATTTTAGGGTTTTGCTCTTAAATGAACAACAAAGTTGAGCATAGAATTAGCAAGGACACTAAATGTGTTGTTAATTTACCTTCATAATGATAATTTGAGTAACAAGGTTGTGCATTCAAAGTGATCACATCAGTCAGTATCAAAATGTAAAGAAAACGAAAGAAAAAATAAGGAAAATGTTTGAAGAAAGAAGTAAGAAAAAATAAGGAGAACTTTTCTTCTTCTCATGATCTTCAGGAAATTCAGATGGAGTGACATCCTGTTGAACATGCTACTTGTGACTGATGGAATATTCTAAATATTTCATAGGTGTGAAGGTGTTTCGGTAACAGGGTTGAATGAATGAACAAAAATGTATATATCCTAAAATGGATGATTCGTTAAAGCGCATACATCAGATTCACGCTTTAATGGAAAAATAATATGATTTTTCAAGAATTTCATGATTATACTTCAAAGTAAAGTGTAGTTATAGTGGGCCTGTAGATTTTATTAGGTTTTATTAATGTTGCAGTTTATTTATATGAAACACAAATGGCACCTTTTTAAGCTTCTTTGGGTCGGTCTGATTGACACCTAAATATTTAGACATTGTTGAGATATTGTTCTTGTGTTCTGTATTTGCACAACAGATTTTTGTTATTTTTGTTTTTCTAGCCCTCTGCCCTTACAGGAAGGATTTAGTTTTTGACCTCTGTATGAAATAATTAAGTCATCCCATCCTCCTTGCGTTTATAGGGCATTGCTCAGTCTAATCCCACCACCCCTTTGTTCCTTCATCTTCAGGACGGACAGATTTGTTTCTGAAATGCTAGGAGAATGATTTTAATCTGTGTGAGGTGATCTGCGAGTGGAGTGGAGGGCGTATCATCTTTAGCCATTCTTCCAATCTGCTTGCGAGCTCGGATTTAATCGCGCTGTCCCAACTTCAGACTTCTTTAAGGGTGAAGATTTGATGATGAAGGTGCTGAGTAGACATTAGGCATGTTCGTACTTCACTATTTTACAATACACATTTTACAATACAATGACATCTATCCAAGGTGAATCTCCTTCTCTTTGCTTTTTAACAAGTTACATATACCGAGGCATATTTAACAGAAAAAAATGATAAGACCCAAATCTGTGCATGAACATTTTAATGTAGCTACTAGGCTTTTTTATCTTTTTGGACATACATGAGGCAAATGTAGGATGAATCTGTCATTCCACAAAATTCAGAGCTCTTTGGATGTTTTTATATATATATATATATTTTTAGATAACATGGATGACCTTCTGCACCAAGGGCAATACACAGCATCAGATATGATGAAAAGCAACAATGCTGAGAGCAAGGTAGAAAAAAAATCATTTGCAGGAATGGTATGAAAAGTGAGGCTTTAGATTATGTACTCGCTAATAGAGAAAATATGTAAAAAGCATATTTATAAATCACAAAATGACGTAAAAACATAAATGTATTGTCCATATTAGTCAAAGTATGTCATAATGTAGTTAATATTGCATTTCTAAAATATCTACTAACTCATAAAAAAAAAAGATGGCCGTTCCAGATGGCTTGTGGTACCAGAGATACTGTGATTATTGATTGACTATTTAATTATTGTGTAAATGGAATATAAACACTACCTTTACACACCCCAAACCAGATAAATACAACATAATCAATTCATTTGGCATACAGTTGAAAAAAAAAAACTCCAAAGGAGACTATGCACAATTATGTACCATTCATATATTTACAGTACACATAAGAAGCGCCATACACGTGTGCATTGAACAGGGACACAACAGGGCATACATTCCTAACCATCTGACGCAAAACATCGCTTACAAGTAGTACGCCATATTGCTTCGAAACATTTAGGAACGCATTTTGGACATTATTACTTGTAAAACACCAATTTCAAGTCGATTTTCTCCCCCTGTTTGTTACAACAATCTTCTGACGGACATTAAATATAGATTTTTTTTGTTTTTCTCATATCAGTAATTAACATTGGCCCCCATTATCAATCGTATGACCTGAAAGTAAAAATTATTAAGGAAGCATGACGAACGGAGTACATGCATCGCTTCGGCAGAGTACACCAAACATGGCCGCTCCACGTGGCGCCTAAGTGTCTTCTTCATCGCTGTCCTTCATGGAGATGCCCTGCATTCCTCCGTCCCTCACAGACGCCGTGGCCTCCTCCAGCATCAGCCTGTTCTTCACCGTCTCGTACATCTTGCTGTTCAGAGTAGAGTCTAAGACGCCTTGCAGACGGAAGTCACGGTATTTTTTCTGAAAAGGTCCAGAGACATTTGGTCAGTGTAGAAATAACAGTTTAATACTGGCAATTTGGAAAAAATACACAATTTATTCTCTTCATTCATATGAAATATATAGATATGTTATTATTACAAAATTGAATCCCAGCAAGAAAAGTGTACTTTAAGTACAAATCTACTTTTTTTTTTCCAATAACGATACTGAAAACTTGAGCATTAGCTGCTCCCAATACCCATCTGATGTTATTTTCTTTAAATACTTCTAAGCAAAATCACTTACGTTGTAAATATAATAAAGTATAAATATAATATCAATCCTAACACAAGAAAAAACAGTTAAGTCTCTTTATGTGTAAACATTTCTAGTTCCAGAAAGAAATTTATTTTCCAATTCAATTGTAGTCTTTGCTATTTGTTACAAGATCTGATATCTGATATGATTTCTCCAATATCTGTGTCATCTTCTAACTATAACTACTAAACTACAGTACTAGCTAGATAAGCCTTCATTTTATTATTATTGTTTTTTATTTTTAAATAAATTTTCAAACATGAAGCATGAAAAAATAACATGGGATACTATTTTGAAATAAGAGCAACAAATTCAAAGAAAAGGTGATGAAAATGTTTCTTTTTCGAATATGAAACAAAAAGTAGATTTTAGTTACCAGCATATTTCCTCCATTCAGGAGGAAATGGATTCAGGATTCAGGTGGATTCTCATTCACTTAGTCTTTTTTTACATAAATTCTATCATTTATATTGTTAATAAATAAGATAAAGACAAGATATATTGAGCAACAGTGAATTCTCCAAAACTAAAAACTAGGACTAATCTCTATTAAAATAAGTGGAATAAAAATTCCAAATGATCAAAAGTGTAATGAATCAAATAGAAATACTCTGTAGAAGAAGTTAAGTATACTTGTGCTGCATTGCTTTTCACCCTTTTATACATGAATAACATGGTTGGAATAAATAGTCCAGCAAACCAGCCTTAAAAAAATGAAATA
Organism: Pangasianodon gigas; assembly: GCA_022758105.1. Taxonomy (NCBI): domain Eukaryota; kingdom Metazoa; phylum Chordata; class Actinopteri; order Siluriformes; family Pangasiidae; genus Pangasianodon; species Pangasianodon gigas. Next base: position 3,980,760 of record CM040473.1, on the reverse strand, counting down.
TTTGCTGCATTTAAACTTAGCCTTAGTTAAGGTTAGACCAGCATTAATCTGTTTTTTAGGGAACAACCAGTCCTGTTTGTCTGAACACTGTGTAGCTGTGAATGTCCTTCAGGTTTACGTAACAGAGGAAGTGAAGCCTGACTGGTGGCTTCACAGGACAGAAATAAACCTGTGATGCCATACTACAAGGTCCTGCTCCTGCTGCTACCCGGAGATCACACTGCAAGATTTAACAGCAGAGGTGATCTTACTGATCCTAAATCAGCCACCTTTTTTTTTTAATCTCATATGCAAATAAATCAAAATGGATATAGATATGGGAACACCGTGTCTTCTAGGTTATTTAGCAATGAATATTATTTGTAATAGAAATTCTACCTACTCATTAGTCTGCTAGCCTGTAAAAGTACCAGCACTTTATCAGTTATTTACTAACTGCTATGAATTACTCAGCAAATAAAGTGAAAACTAACAGACAGACTGTGTAGTTATGACCTGCCGACTGGTCCTGGGAGATTATGGGGTTAAACCCATTCTGCATTTTCGATTTGCTCATGCATTCTTTCTAACATCCATCTATAATTCCATCCATCCACGTAATCATCAATCATTAAGTGGAACTGGCTCTACCTGTGTACACAGTTGGCTGTAAGTTTGCATACCCTTAGGACAAAATTTAATTTATAGCAACAAACCATTTGGTGTCTTAGGTTCCACAGATGTTCCTTCATTATCACATTATCAAAGCTCTAAGCTCCCGACAGTGTTTGCATCATTGCAATTTTATATTCTTGAAGATAAATTGTAAAATTGAGGTATACTTTCTTTTTCACCCAGTAGCCATAGGGGGTGCAAACTTTTGCACTCAGCTATATTTATTACATATATTACCTTTACAATTCGAATGAGGATTTTCAGCTGGTACAGGTGAAGCTGCAGGTCCATGCGATCTGTTAGCCAGGTACCCAGTAGGTTCATCGTGCTAGTGTACCATTGCTGAAACACAAATGCAGTTTTTTCCAACAAAACACACAAACATAGGTACACACTGCCACTTAGCTGAACAAGACAAGCAGTTTAAATGGGTAAAAAGTCAAGGAGTTGATGTTTTTTTACTATAATTATTGTTAATTTCTGAACATAAATACTGCCATTTGGGACAATCTTATATTCCATTCAGCTAGCTCAGTGGATCAACTTGAATCATTCGCTAATATTGTGTGGTTTAAAGAATTGCACAAGCACCCAATTGAGCAGAAGTCACAGACCAAAGCTTCAGTTTTTTTTTTTTTTTTTTTGACTCTTAAACAACCCTGGACCAAAGCTTTAATTGACTCTTAAACAACAAGGGACCAAAGCTTCAGATGATGTAAACAAACCTGAACCAAAGCTTCAGTTGACTCTTAAACCACCCTGGACCAAACCAAAGCTTCAGCTGGCTCTTAAAACATCCTGAGCCAAACTAAAACTTCAGATGACACTTAAACAACCCTAGACGAAAGCTAAAGTCTACTTTGAAACAACCACAGACCAAAGCCTCAGCAAACTTAAACAACCCACGACCAAAGTTTTAATCAACTCTTAAACCACTCTGGACTAAAGCTTTAATCAACTTAAACAACCCTGGAACAAATCTTTAGTCGACTCTTAAACCATCCTGGACCAAACCTTTAGTCAACTCGTAAGCAAGTCTGGCCCAAAGCTTTAGTTCACTCTTAAAGAACGCTGGACAAAATATTTTGTTAACTCTTAAACCACTCTAGACCAAAGCTTTAGTCAACTCTTAAACCATACTCGACCAAATCTTTAGTACACTCTGAAACAACCCTGGACCAAAGCTTTAACTGACTCTTAAAGAACCCTGAACCAAAGCTTTAGTCAACTCTCAAAGCATCCTGGACCAAGCTTTAGGTGACTTAAACACTCCTGGACCAAAGCTTCAGGCGACTCTTAATCAATCCTGTGCTAAAGCTTCAGGTGACTTTTCTGTATTTAATGGATTTCCTCATGTGACCTAAACAACTCTGGTCCAAAGTGATTCTTACACTACTCTGGATAAATGCTTTAGTCATCTCTGAAACAACCCTGGACCAAAGATTCAGCAAACCTAAACAACCCTGGACTAAAGATTCAGCAAACATATTCTGGACCAAAGTCTTTGGTGACATAAACAACCCTTAATTGAAGCTTCAGCTAACTCTTAAACATTCCTGAACCAAAGCTTCAGGCAGAGAAGAACTTGTCCTTTTAGCAAATTACTAATTGACACCATGTAAGCCCACAATCTGTCTCTGCTGCTCGTGGTCATAGACTGAGAGAGATCAGTCTCAGTCTGCCATCAGCCCCTGTTAGCATACACTCATCATTCTCGACTCCTCTTGTTTCACCAGAGGAGAAGCAGGCACATTGTCCTTACTTGACCCAACTATCTCTCCCTCTATCCTCTCGTCCTATCCCTGAAACTTACTGAACTCAAGGCAACTATTAAACAGCCGGCGCTCTTGGCTTTTGGGTTGCAGATGTTGGACCGTGGGGAGGATCTGGCCTGGAATCTAACTGATTGGTTGTGATTGAGCCGAGCTGCTGATAGGAGTCCCAACAGTAAGGGTAAAAAGAGCAAAATGAGCTGTTTTTGGGGGGAAACAAACCTCAAAAATGTACAGTTTGGGGTTTTGTGAGTATAGGGGAGGATATACAGAGGTCATCAACCTTTTTCATAAATCCTCTATCTTTAGGAGTTCATTTCCAAGCCAAATGCATCAGGCCTACGACTCATGGTACTGATCCCTAGAGGCAGGTAGATGCCCAGATACAGGGTTCTTGGGGACCAGTTTCCAGTGTTGCCTCAAACCATTCATCCAGTCACCAGTGGACCTTTTTCACTGTGCAAATGACCAGAAATCTTGGCAATATAAAATTGGAACTGTACTTTCCACATTGGCCACAGGTTCAGTAGCAAAGGTTCAGTGGATGATTTGTGATTATCTCTGCAACATTGACCAGTGTAACCTAATGGTAATTTGAGTTGTAGGCTAGCAGGATCAGAATACCACAATAACCAAAAGTAACATTGTGCTTTTTATACAACCTGTTCAAAAGTTTAAATTTCAAAAACTATAACAACATAGTGTTTCTAAAAAAAATGTAGCACAAACTGTCAAGAATTACTTTTAGTCATTTTAGTCTTTTCTGATCATTGGGTTTTGACTGCATGGAGTTTTGGTATGTCAATAAAGTAGTTATGTCAAATTCGTTTTGTCACCTTTATGTCAATGATATGTTGACCCAATTTTGTCACTTATTGTAAATATCATTGATGAAATTTAAAACACTTCAGTTGGTTAACCGAATAACCAATCAATGGAATAATGACACTCCAAGAACTTCTTTCAGGTTGAGCTCAATAATGGCATTTTTTCATGCTTCAGTGAGAATTTTTTCATCACTATGACCATTCTGGATGTCTTTTAAGTTGGTGGGAAATAAACCAAAACTAGAAACCCAAGTACCATTGCTTCCTTGTTGAATCGATTCTCATTTTTGGATGTACAGTGGGAAATATGCCCAATGAAAACATGACTGTCAGGAGAGTACACAGCAGACATTATCTCCCATGTATCTATGCTACATACTAGCATATTTTAGATAACTGGAGGTTTACGTGGATTATCTGGGTGCTTAGCACTTTCAGTAGAACCGTATAAAATGCTTGACAGGTTCTTCACCTTCCAGACAAGTACGATCTCATCCTGTTCATGTTTTAAGTCAAGAAATGAACCTCATCTATGTGTAGCTCCATAGCTTGAAATGATGGTGATATTATACAAGAAGTGGTGACATGAAGAGGTTGAGGATCTGAAGGAGGTTTGGTGGTGTGTTGGGGGGCTCTGTGGTGTCTTCGTTGTGGTGTGTGTGTGGGAGTCAGGGCTCGGTGTTAATCTGGGAGTGCTGTGTGCCTGTGAACACTCGGGCAGCCGGTCCGTGATAGACCCCCACAGAGAGGCCAGGCCTGGACAACTTCACAACTCACACATACTCTCTCTCTTCTCTCTCTTTCTATCTCTCTCTCCATCTCCCTCTGCCTCTATCAAACACTCTGTCTTCCCCTTTCATGTGATTGCTCTCCATCTCCTGTGGCCTTTACCTATTCTACATTATTCTTGGAATAATCTATACCTTCTCCTTAGATACACTGGTAACATTTGCTTACGCAACAGAACACGACAAAGCAACGTCACCAAATGTGAACGTATCGTATGTTAAAAAAAAAAGAACATTGTTAATATCATAGCTATACATCATAGGCATAATTCTGAAGTTCAAATCAGAGATAAATGATTTTAAATAAAAAGAAAAATAATGACGGACACCGAGGCAAGTGAATGCAAAAACAGGCCTGGTCTGGCTTGCAAAATGAACAGTGCTGGTTGTGGCACTTTGTTCTGCTATGATGAGAGGAACAGAAGTCTCTCTCGGAGGGCATTATGTACCGCGCCACTTTTTGGATATGAAGCAGCGGGAAGCTGGCAGCGTCTGCCAGCCGAAACAAGAGTAACGTGCCTCTGAATACGTAATGAAGCGGATATGGAAAAAAAACTGTGATCATCTAATGAGTTCCATCTGATATTAGGATTTATGCGTGTGTGTGTGCATGTGTTGTGCGTGCATGTGTGTGTGTGTTTGTGTGTGTGTGTTAGGCATTACCGAAACGTGCACACACATGAACATCTGCAGGCCCCCCACACCTCTAGAAGGGAGTGTTGAATGGTTGTGCGACCTCCTGCCCCCTGCAACACCACACATACACGCACCAGAAAAACACCCAGTTTTCGAGCGAGCCTGCGTTCACACTCCAATCTTTGACATGTTACAGGAAGCCATGGTGCCTAGCAGGGGGCAACAAACAGAATTCAGCGCAAGGCTGCATGCCCCTCCACAGCCATCCAATACACACATGTATGCCACTTTTACTAACCCTAAGCACACCTGAATCTGGGCAGTGGGAGTCGGTGAGGATTCGGATCAGGCCTTTCTTTGTGCTTCCTAAAAAAAATCCCTCTTTTGTAGTAAAAGCAGGAATTTTGTAGGGTGGAGGAGGTGGAGACACGGTGGGGGGTACAGGGGGATTACAAGCAACCTGTGACTCTGCCTCTTTCTGCCCTTACTGGTGGTAATGCGTGCGTTTGAATGAGTTAGTGTGTGTATGTGTGAGTATGAGTTTAGAGCATGTGTCTGAGTGAGGCCTGCTCTCTACGGCCAACGCCGCTTGAGAAGCTCTCCCGCTGAGACCCAGCTGTGTCTGCAATTAGCGGGAGGGATGGAATGAAGATTGCCGCTAGCGTCGATGCTAATGCGAAATGACAGGCTGCTGGAAAGCTTGAGAAAGACTGACTCAGAATTCCTTGTCTTTGAAAAAAAAATGTTCATGCATGAAACCTGGGTGAGAGAGGACCAAGGAGCGAAGCTCAAGTCTATCTGCTTTTCTTCTCCACCATCTTTTTTTTTGTCTCTGAGCTCAGACTCGGAGCTGAATCAGGCCCCCCGGTGCAGAGGACTCTTTAAAACTGACTACAAGACATTATGCTCTTAGGACAAAGGGACGGGCTAATCCTACCTGCTCGCTGTTCACAGCCACTGTTGGCCTATTATTGTGTGCTTTCTGGCCCCTGAGAGGAGGTCCATTGATGAGGGAACTCAATTACCATGGTAACTCACACCGACAAGCTCGCGTCTCTCTCTCTCTCTCTCTCTCTCACTCTCTCTCCTTCTCTCTCCCTCTCTCTCTAGGCACAGTGGGACATCCTGACCCAGAGGAAAACTTTTCACAGGAAACACACGACCCCAAACATGTTCCTCTATTGCGCCATTGTGTTAGCACTCAAATTCAGCCTCTCTTCTTTCTCGTTTTTCTTTCTTTTTCACGTTCTCCATCCCTCCTTCTCCCTCTTTCTCTCCACAGAAAGAGGTCCCCCTGAATGGCGGGATTGAAAAAAGTTTTAGGCTCAGCAAGCATGTGAGGTTGAAACTGCTTTTGATTGAGCGGCGTGTACAAAGTAGAGGTTTGCATGCCTCGTTGGAGCCTTAAGTGCAACAAGCCTCCAATGTTTCTGCTCAGGCTAGCACTACGTCTGTAAAGGGCCGCTTAATCTTTTTGGCACACAGACGGGCTTAGAAAAAAAGCAGGACAAACAGTTTAATTTATAAACCCTTTTGATATTTTAACAAGCATTTAAAAGGAAGCGCTATTCATTTTTTCGAAAATGTGTCACCACAGTGACAGCTTTTAGCTTGTTGATCTACAGCTCTGGATGAAAAAAAGGAAAAAAGCTCCTCTACTATTGGACCTCCAGTGGACTCTGTTCTTATGCACAAGAGCCTGTTCACTAAATGGATAACAGTATGCAAACAGAGCTCTCTTCACCAAAACATGCTCGGAGAGAGAGAACGAGCTTGTTGGGATGAACTAAACGCTGGGAATTATAGCCCACGTCCGTGTCATTGAGTAAACACACAATGAGCGAAAAAGAGAAGCAAGGGAGAAAAAAGGATGGAAAGAAAGAAGGAAAGGAGGAGGGGGGTTGTAAGTAAGGAGCCGTGAGCAAAGTGCTCACAAAGGAACGCTTAGAGGCGGATTGAGACGCAGCCGAATGAGAAGCGCAACACTTCTGGGGCTCGGTCTTGAATGGGGTCGGGAGGGGCGAAGAGAGAGGGGGGGCAAAATGGAATAAGCCAGCGAGCACTTGAGAATCCCGCAGAGCACCTGAATGGGCCGAGGGAGGGCGGGGGGCGGAGGGGGTGAGCCGAAGGTGAATGGCCTGCCTTTTGGGACCAATTTGTCTCTTTTCTCCCTCCGATTCCCCCTGCCTCCGTGCTGACAGATGTACAAAGGCGGACCCGCGCTGAGACTCTCGTATACGCGCACCCGCTAGCAGCTGTCACTCCTGTCAGACGAGTTAATCAAACAAATACCACCATACTTTGGTTTACATCATGGAGAGAGAGAGAGAGAGAGATGCAGAGAGACAGAGAGACAGAGAGAGGGTGAGCAAAGTGCTTGGCTAAATTTCCTGTTTAGAAAACCAGAATGACCCCAATAATACAATCACACACTATAAATATATATTTTCTTGTCATCCAAAATTAGTGCCTATTTGCACTGTAGCATTAACCCAATAGGTCTACACTCGACACGCTGAGAGCTGGAGCTGGAAAAAAAAAAAAGAAAAGAATCCCAGCTCCTATAATTATCAGAAACCTAAGCAGCTTACAGCAGTGGCACTGCCTCCATTCTGAACGAAGAAAAACCTTTTAATGTGTTTGGAACAATAACCATGGGAGTACCTGTTGGTTCTCTACCTCTTTTAGTCTTTTTCAATTTTTTTGAATGTATATTTCCACCCACTAATGTCCTGATTACTTTTTGCTAAGCTTCTTTATTAAAAAGACTAGTCTGGGGCGAAAAACACGAAGATGATTATTGCAATGCCATCAAAGGTTTGAATAGTTCTCATTTTTAAGGCAAAATATGACATACTTGCTGTATATCTGAGTAAATATCTGTAGCTGAGGATGTTTTGTATTTGGATCAAATTTAGGAAATTTCTTTGGTGATGAATGCTGAATAAATAGTTTGATCTTAACTTCAATGACTCCAGAGATCATGACCTCTAGAACGAGTGGTCAGGTGGTTCTCTCTGTGTCTGGCGAGTTGATTAAACCGTTCACTCGGGTCAGCGGGTCATGAGCACGACTGCAAAGTGGTAGCAGACAGTGAAATGGTATAGCTGGACAACAGAACCCAACAACAAGCAGTAGTGCTATAGGCTCAGCATCTACTTCTGGATCTACCAAGGACGTCAGAAATACGCTGAATCAATCAATCCCGGCTGGCCGTAATCCCACCCCCTAGAAAGGCAGATTAAGAGTATAATTGACCCGTGTAATCCGATGGCATATCTGTGGATGCCTGAGTCTCTGAGCTGAGTTCAAGGGCTCTAACACACACACACACACACACACACACACACATACACATAAACACTGGGATTTTTTTAATCAATGATTTCCAAGCTCAGCCTGAATCAGACAGATGAGCGCTCATGTTAATCCCACTTTCTTCAACCACTCTTTAAAGGACTAGCATGAAGGACGGAGGGCAAAATAAATGAATTCCCTCACCCCTCCCTTTACATCCTCTGTCTATCTTTTTGTCTCTGAGGAATGGTAGCTTCAACATGAAGTTTAGGAATCAGACATGGTCCTGGCTATGAGCTTCATGAAACAGGAAATAACTGCATGCTGGTTTTCCAGCATGTTAAATATTTAAATATTTAAGGCAAGGAAAAATAGTTAAATATTGGATCTTCGTCAGGTCAGACTAAGAAAGTGGACGTGACGTTGTTAGAGCCAATGGTGAAAGTTTCCTTGAGATGAAAGACAAAAAATATATTTATCATACATTTTATCACGTGATGTTATATGATTTGGAGCCTGTTATGTGGCGTATCCAGTCAAAAGAGACCAAAAACCATTTTTATATAACATTATACCACACCGCTGCTAAATTCTTGATTCTGATTGGTCAGAAGTCTTCGATTCATTTTCTATAACAGCAGCTCTGACAGTAGTTCTGGATCTTTCTAATATGTTGTCGTTTCTATAGGAACAACTCATTCACAGGGACTTCTATGGCATAGGCGCCACATAATCTAAAGCTAATAATAAAAAACAATTAAAAATTCGTGTTGTTATTTAACAATGATGGACATGTAATTGGTGCAACAGTGAAACTATCTGGAAGGAGTCTCCAGCATCAGTGCTTTGTAACACTCAGTATGTTTTTAGGCCACAGGAAAGTCTTCAGGACTTTACACTTTGAATTTTTTTTTTTCCTTTTTAAAAGAGGGAAAAAACAATAGTCATAACTTGTTTCACAGATGTTCCACAACATTAAATGTAACTAAAAATGGATAAAAAGTAATTGACAAATTACTGTTGAATAATGAGGAATATACAACAGCATCACATCACCGTATCATTGATTATTTTCCTATAACAGCACATCCTGAAGTGTTTTATTGCTTACTTGATGTTCTACATTTCTCCTTGTCTAATCAACACATTTAAACGTCAGTAACTGAAACATTAATGATCCATAAACTGTTCTGTAACTGTTGTTGTGTTTGACACACACGCCCATATGGCCATTTCTAACAAAATACTATTATAAAATGGCAGAAAGGATGGCACTGAGTGTAATCTTATTGTGTTGCATGCTGGTGAGAAATCCTCATCCTTGACCCCAATTAACCTCCGCCGAACACACTCCGTGCCTGCTTCAGTACGGCTTCTAGTCTGATCTTAACATCCAGTTAGATCAGACCCTCCCACAAGGAAGATTAGCAGGGAACAGGGAAAAACAACAACAACAAAAAAACATTGAATCAGAAGGGAAGCTAAGAATCAAAGGACCAATCAAACTTTAGTGTCCAGGGTGATTTGAAGAACTGAAATGGTTCAGAGAAAACATGAAATTACAACATGATGGATGGATGAGGGGAAATGAAAACAAATCATCCCCATGGAATTATTTTCTGAAACTGGTTTGTTATTAAGGCTATCATGAGCTCTAAATGAAATGGCAGAAATTAGAATTGTTACACTTTAATGCATAATATGAATGTGTACCAAAGAGGACATTCAACGACATACTGTGTAAGGAATAAAACACTTGAGGGTTTGCTGTTATAGGAAAGTAATCCACGACCATGTGGTGTGATGAGGACATTTAACAACATACTGTGTAATGAATAAAACACTTGAGGGTTTGCTGTTATAGGAAAGTAATCCACGACCATGTGGTGTGATGAGGACATTTAACAACATACTGTGTAATGAATAAAACACTTGAGGGTTTGCTGTTATAGGAAAATAATCCACGATGCTGTGGTGTGATGAGGGCATTTAACAACAATCTGTGTAAGGAATAAAACACTCGAGGGTGCGCTGTTATAGGAAAATAATCCAAGACGCTGTGCTGTTGTGCGACCTGGCATGAAGAAGAGTTACTGGTACAACTTGAAATTTATTATTTTCAGATAAAATCATGTGCCATTTTTTAAAATTTATTAATAAACAAGCCATGGTACTTTTTATCTGTTTATAGTTACATTTAAAGTCATGGAACGTCTACAAGATGACTTTCCTGTAAACATTTGTTTACTGCCCCAACAAGAACTGGCGTTCGACTTCCGTTATAAGTGGGATAACTGAGATAGAGATTAAATAGAGATTAGGGTTATAAAAATGCTGGAGGATCCCTTTAATTGTAAATGTAAATGATGTGATCAAAGTAAAAATGAATATGATATGAAGATATTGAGAAGAAAGGTGGTGATATGTCTGTGCCATATTGAGAAGGGGTGTGTGTGTGTGTGTGTGTGTTTTAGATTGCTTGGCCTGTTTGTTGCACGCTCTGCTGGCATAGCCACTTCAGCAGGTGGGGAAAGCAGCCAAACGTGTGCCCTGCATACCCATCTGGGGTCAGAGGGGGGTCTGGGGGGAATGCCCGGGGGGGGCGGGGGGGTGGTGTGGGCGTGAGATGGGGTGGACGACTGGAGTGGAGAAGATGGCTGGATGTCTGCGAATGCATGTATGAGGGGAATTCTCCAAGGAGGCGGGTCATGCTAGTAGATGTACACAGGAAGATTAGTCGACTCTGAATCATGCCACTCGAGATAATGTGATAAAAACAACTCAACAGGAAGGATAAGTTCCACTTTGATTCAGGTGGAGAGAGAGAGAGAGAGAGAGAGAGAGTGGGGGGAAAACAAAACAAAACAAAACAAAGGAAATGCAATGAGATAGGCACAGCGAGAGGGAAACAAAGAAAGGATGTGAATATAAGGAGTGATTTCTCTTTTCTAGTTTTTTTTCTGTTTTGCAGACACACATTGCAATACATAAGCAACATGTTCAAGGCTTTTTTAGGATCCAGCACAGATTGTTCAGAGTGGAATAAAGAGAAAGAGAACGTTGAGCGAATCTCAGACAGGTTGCAACAGAGAAGAAGAAAACACTTCAAAATTAGGGATGCATCGATAACGATCCTGGTATCCGATACGAGTCTGATGCCATGCTCATTTACTCATACTCATAAAAAAAAGCTACGATACCAACATCTGATACCATGTGATACTAATCCTAGTGTACATTGTCACACTAATGAACAGATGACACTTCAATACAGAACCTGATAAAACATTTTAAACCTGATAAAAAACTTACACAAAGAGTTCATCGCTAGCAGCAAACACAGGCTAGGCAAGGAGAAATGCAAATAACAGCTTTTATCCAATAGGGTTGGCCGATATGATATTATAATATCAATATCCTGATAACTTATGTCACAACACACTTTTTTTGAGATCTCACAGGCTTTTTCTAATGTTAAAATAATAATAATAATAATAATAATAATAATAATAATAATAATTACAAACTGTGATTGGAAGCAGTTGATTTGATCTTAAGATTTTGTATTGAATCTATAAAATTGTAAAATTTATTTATTTATTTAGAATATCATCTTTTTTTTCTTTTTAGTTAATTTAAGAAAGTTAATAATAATCATATAAAATTTAAGTTAGTAGTCATTTAAAAGTATCAACAATCAGAGACTCTGTTTTTCATTTTTAGTCTTTTTATTTATTTTATTTTTACATGCAAGTGTTTCAGTCTTAGCAAACCTTTATATCATGATACATATCGTGTATCATAGAAAATGTCTAAAGTATCATGATATGATATTTTTGTCACATTGCCCACCCTCATTACCCGGAAGCTAAAACTCCCTCTTCTCTGCAGGAAGGTAGTGCATCCAAAGTAACTCATATAGCTAGCTAATACACTTCATTTGAAATAAACTCGCTAACGTTATACAGAACGAGCCTGCTAGCCTCGTGCATGTGTGCTTTTTATAGTCAGTATATAAACCAGGGGCACATAAACATAAAAGATAAATATTATGTTCTGTGATGCTCCTGATTGATTAGTACTCAGTAGGTTATACATTTGGTTTCAGTGTCGGGGATGTATACGTACTTGGTCTGAAAAAAAATAATATCGATGCATCCCTAATAAAAAAACAGCCAAGAGACTCAAACTGATGTTAGCATCCACAGCCACAATGAGCTAACCTTGGATCATGTTCCTCTGGCTAATATTTTTTACACCGATATTACAGTCTGCACAACACGTCTCAGAGCAGCCATTTTGTTTCTAAGCTCTGACCCCAGATCAGCGCTCCTGCTCTTAACTGAAAATGCAGGTTTTAAGTAAACACGGCTGCACCCGACAAACCGGTCCACACGCATGACAAAGGATTAGGAGCAGGAGGACGGCTCTGGTCATCGTTTCAGACAGTGTTCTCGACGCTCTCCCGCCCTCCGTCCCTCCCTCCTCGTTTACCTCTTTCTTTCTCTTCCCTTAAGCCCTTAAGACAATAAGCCGCAGGTCTGGAGGGTTTCTCTTTCTCTTTCTCTGTCCCTCGCCGTGTCCTTCCTGAACCGGAGATTTACTCCGGGGCAGAAAATGAGGAAGCACCCTTGACCTATTGTCTGAAGTTTTCTCTTTATTCACTGGTCATTTCTTTCTGTACTGAATGACGAGAACGTACTTATTCTGTGCATTTGACATGCAATGTTCATTCTAATATCAAGATAAATACTCCATTGGCATGGCCTTAAGATCTTAAATGCTTTAGCTACAAATCATATTTACATCATTACCCCAAGTCTAGTCAGTCGAGCTGTGTTTAGTGAAATTTGCTTCATTAGTCTTGCACTGGAACCTGACGTTCTGTCATCTATAGACATGAACAAAAATTCACAATGTATCTGAACACCGGAAACATTCCGCCTCCTATGACATGTACTGGAAAGCAGGAAGTGATGCGGATAAAAAATACAGTAACCATCAGCTACTAGGCCATGGGACGGCTCCATGCAAAATACTCTTTTTTAAAAAAAAAATAAAAACAAAAGTACATTCCACCTTTTTTGCGTACAGTTAACTCATTTTTACTTTCTCCATTTAGATCCAGTCAGACTATTTTATGGCAGCAGGTAGACTAACTGGGTCATACCGTCGAGTTATACTGATCAAAAATAGAATTGTTCTGCAGAGTGTGACTTTGGAAAAATGTATGGGTAACATTTTTTCCCCCCAAATGCACACCAGGTAACAACTAAAAAAATTGCAAGACAAACATCCAACCTGGCTGTTACTTAATGAGTTAAAAAAAATTAGCTAATCCATATTTTTTTTACCAAGATAAAATAGACAAGTAACCGCTAGTAAATGGGTGTTTTATGTCCCGTGTCCTTTCCCCTTCTGTGAATTGGCTTTTCATTGTTGTTAGGCCTAAGTCTGCTGCTTTATCTGAAAAAGCAAAAATGCATAGAACCGTAATCGTAAATGCTACGACTAAACCGTAGCTGTTTGCAAATTACAAATCATCCCATATGTATATATCCCTGTCAATCAGAGAGACGTTAGCCGATCGTGGGCATGTGTGAGCTTATGTATGCAGAAGAGGGCAGATAGCTCTTTCCTCTGAGTGTGTAGACGTACACACGCAGCCCTGTGACTCATTCGTTTGAAAAGAATGCGCTTGGCTGGCTTGTGGCTGGGAATTGGTGAGAAAATGGGGGAAAAATGTTTTTTACTAATAAAATTTTTTACTAATATTTTTTTTAAACTAATTTTTTACTAATAATTTCTTTAACTCCAGAGCTCCAGTGCAAAGCTAAAGAAGCAAATGTCAGCCATCAGACATGTTTTGGCTGATCGCCTACATTCAGGATGTCAAAAATTGTGTAATTTCAAACTTTTGCTTTAAATCTCATTTATAACAATGACTCGCATCATATATGTATTCCGATTGAAGAATTAACACTATAAGCACTTGCACAATTTTTTTTTTTTGGAGGGAAACCTCCATTTTCCCCAAAACACATCACTCTGAAAGGCGAACAGAGAAAGGAGCAAAGAGCAAAATTGCAGCAGCTTGCTTTTTTTTCAGAGAGCAGCACATCAGAGAGAAAAGGGTTAAAGAGCAAACAGAGCCGTAAGAGCACACAGAGCAAAAGGGAAGGGCAAAAAAGCTGCAGACTCGGTCGAAGAGCAAAGAGACACTTAAAAAAGGCAGCTTTAAAGATAAGGGGAAGAGAGGAAGAGGAAGAGGAAGACGTAGGTCTCAAAACGTGACCTATCCCTCCTTGCTGGTTGTCATGTCACATTTTACAGGCCCTCCTCCTCTTTAGATTTTTTTTCAGAGGAGGAGATGAAGCAGCATTTACTTACATCAAATAATCTTTCTATGTACATCTCCTCATTGACCTTATCCCGCAAGACGTCCTGAGAGTGGCGGACGAACGCCACGTAGGCGTCGGCTACATCCATGCCGGGTTTCTACAAAACACACACAGAGAAAAGGATATAAATAAATAAATGGAATATAATAATAATCATAATAATAAGTGTTTGGGTTCAGTTAAATGAGCTGTCATGATCTGTGAAAAAAAATGAACAAAGTCGTATTAGCAATTACGGAGAAAATATGACTCTTGAAGTGCTAAGAGAAACGAGGACAATGCAAGATGGTGAACTCTTTTGTTTGCTTCGTCTCCACGCTAAATGAAATGTCTCCGTTCTGCCAGCGGGCATCAGAAGGTCATCAGAATTGGTAATTGTCAGTTGCTGCAAATTGAACTTACTTCACACCTCGGCAGATACTTTCGAGGGTGCAAATGAGCACTCTGGTTTTTTTTTCATACGTAATTTTATTTTGTGCATTAAGCAAACAATTACCATGGAAACACAAAGCTCTTTCGCCCTGAGGGCACAAGAGAGAGAGAGAGAGAGAGAGAGAGAGAGAGAGAGAGAGAGAGCGCATTGACAGGAATTGTTTTCTGCCCTGAACGTTTTGGCAGTTAAAGGAAGCGCCGTGATGCGATACTGAATGCAGGATGTAACGAGTCGGACCCCACGGCAGCCTCACAACACGCTATTGTTGCACAACACACACATTGCACTGTCTGCTAGCAGAGAGCAAGAGAGAGAGAGAGAGAGAGAGTGAGATGGAGAAAAAGAGACAGAGAGAGAGATGGAGAAACGGAGGCAGACAGACAGACAGAGAGATGGAGAAACAGAGGCAGACAGAGAGAGAGAGATGGAGAAACAGAGGCAGACAGACAGAGAGAGAGATGGAGAAACGGAGGCAGACAGACAGAAAGAGGGATGGAGAAACGGAGGCAGACAGACAGAAAGAGAGATGGAGAAACAGACAGACAGACAGAGAGACAGAGACACAGAGAGGGGCATAGAGAGAGAGAGATGGACAAAAAGAGACAAACAGAGAGAGAGATGGAGAGACAGAGAGAGAGGTGGAGAAACAGAAACAGAGAGAGAGAGATGGAAAAACAGAGACAGAGAGAGAGAGGGAGAGATGGAGAGAAAGGGAGAAACAGAGACAGTCAGAGAGAGAGAGATGGAGAAACAGAGACAGACAGACAGACAGAGAGAGAGGGAGAGATGGAGAAACAGAAACAGAGAGAGAGAGAGATGGAGAGAGAGGGCCACATAGCCGGCCACACCGCTTGCCTCACATGCATATGAATGGCCATTTGGAGGTAAGAGACGGCCATCTGTAGACGTCGCTGCTGCCAACAGACTGTCAGCTCATAATAACGAGGCCGTAATCAGTCAGGAAAGCAAACACGAACACTAGTAATGATGAGTTTAATGCACACTGTAGTGATAATAATACTGATGTGATGACAGTTAATGGCCATATTTGAAAAGGTTTCATGTGGGATGAGAAGAGCTCACTCACAGGTACATCCACGTATTTTGAGGCGGCTTTGACCTGCGATGGAGAGAGAAATGAGAGGATCGTTATGACCAGACTGATGCTAAAGGCTCAAATGTGTATATGAATATGTAGCCACTGAGCTGATCCAGGATCTGTTCCTGTGTCCGGGCTTACAATAAAATCCCCACAGGGTTTTTAGAGTTATTTCTCTAATTTCACCTATAATATAGTAGACTGTTTAAAAAAAACGAAATAAATATGTAAACAAAATAATAAATAATAATAAATATTAGATATTAAATTATATTAGATAAAAATCAATTAATGAAAGATGGCATGGAAGAAAGCCGTAAATAATAAACAAACAAACAAATAAATAAATAGAAGAATTAAGGAATGAAGGAAGGAACAAACAATCAAACAAACAAACAAGAGACATCCACTGCATTAATAAACAAGCAAAAGAACAATCAAACAAAATAAATGAATAAATAATCAATGGAATAGATAGATAGATAGATAGATAGATAGATAGATAGACAAATACTTAACCTGTCTACTGGAAGGAAGGGAGGGAGGAAGGAAACATCAGTCAATCAATCAATCACTCACTCATTCAAATAAAATAACAGTACTTAACCTGTACATAAAAACAAACAAACAAACAAATACGTAAATAAAAAAAGGAAGGACAAACAAACAAGCAAATAAAAGGCTTGACCTGCACAGGAAAAATTAAATAAAGGAAGGAAGGAAAGAAGGAAGGAAGAAAAGAAGGAAGGAACAAATTAATAAATAAATAAATGAATAAAAGACTTAACCTGTGCATTAAGTTCATGCACGGATCAGCATCATGTCTCAACCTGGACAAAGCTGAGGAAGAACTTTTTTTTTTTTTAAATCAAACCTCTGCCATGTGTAAAGTGTGAGAGAAATCCAGTAAATGTTCTTACAGTAAATGAGAGGAAGGAGGAGAACAGCGTGCCCTCATCGTAACGAGACAGTTTGGCCAGAACGCTCTCCAAAATCACCACAAACTGTAGAAAGGAGAAAACGAGGATTTAAATATAAAACACTCCATTCTCAATATTAAAAAATGAATAATGAATATCTATCTATCTATCTGTCTATCTATGCATCTATATGTCTGTCTATCTATCAAACTATCTATCTATCCATGCATCTATCTATCTATCTATCTATCTATCTATCTGTCTATCTATGCATCTATATGTCTGTCTATCTATCAAACTATCCATCCATCCATCCATCTATTTATCCATCCATCTATGTATCCATTCATGTATCTGTCTGTCTATCTATCTATCTATCTATCTATGCATCTATATGTCTGTCTATCTATCTAACTATCCGTCTATCCATTTATTCATGTATCTGTCTGTCTATCTATCTATCTATCTATTATTATTATTATTATTATTATTATTATTATTATTATGGTGATAAGTTGTAATGCTGTAACACAAATGAGGTTTACTGATTTAGTTTGTTTGTACCTTTGCCACCAGTAAAGTAATCATCTCCTTCACCGTCTCCTCGATGAGGTTGTCGATTTGAGAGTGATACTGTCGCTGTGAAGAAAAATTCCAAGTATTATTCATTATAATAACTCATATTAATCAAACTACACCAAAGTGCACGTGATACAATATGGGAAGTAGGAAAGTGCCGTCCCTCTCGCTCTCACTGCTCTTAAACACTGATGGGGCGGATGGGAGGTTTTCCACCCCGGGGGCAAACATGTAAACTATATCTCTTTGTCTCCTCACTCGCAGTGAAGAGGGCTTCTGGGTAATTAATTCAGTTCAGATAATTATTACCTGTCTGGAGATGTGGCGGCGATGCGAGGGCTCTCAGCTCTAACACATGTATATTCAGAAGCAGCTATCACATATGGTAATGGAATCAAAACAATCGTCAGAGTGTCAGAGGAACAGGGAAAACTGCTACGATCGCTAATTATACATTTGGGAACTGGGAGTGAGAATTCAATTGAATTGTTAGCCACACTTACTCATTCTCTAACAAACTTTCCCCAGAAAAGAAAGATAAAGGAGACACGTTTCATGGTGAAAACTCAGAACGTGGCAGAAGTCAAAGAAAACCAAGATGTGAGAACTTAGATTAAACTACAAGGTTTCCAAAAATGACCCTAATTACAGAATATTCAAAAAAAAGCAGATAAACATGAATAAAATAATCCAGACTATATAAATGATGCAGGATTATTAACACACACCTGGGAGAAGATTAAAGCCATCAACTAATACTTTTAAAAAAAATTGAAAAAATGAAAATAAGTGATAATAAGACAAAATAGTGATGACTGGTAGCTATGCATCAGTGTGCTGCTATGTATATACTGTGTGCTGTGCATGAGTGACTGGAGACAAGCTAACAGACTGACTGGAGAGAAAGGAAAGAAAGAACAGAGGGAAGGAAAGAGTAAGAAGGTAAAATAAGGAAGGCATGAATTAAAGAGCAAATTTAAGGAAAAATATAGGAGGAATAAGTAAACAAAACGAAATAAAGGAAAAAGGAAGAAAGGGGAAGAAATTAAAGTATTAAATAAGAAGGAAGGATGGATGGATGGATGGATGGATGGAAATAAATAAGGAAGGAAGGAAGGAAGGGGCTAGAAGAGGGAAAGGAAAGAAGGAAATAGAAGGAAATAAAGAAGAACAGAAGGAAGGAAGGTAGGAAGGAAAGAAGGGCAGAAGGAAGGAAGGAGTGCATAAAGGAGGAGTACTTAAATGGAAACAAATAGGAAAAGGGAGGGAGAGAAAGATTGAATGAAGATAGGATAGAAAATCAAAGAAATAAAGAAACTAAGTAAGAAAGGAGTAAGGAAGGAAGGAGGAAATATAAAAGGGAAAGAAGAAAAGGATAAAAGAAATGTGTGTGTGTGTGTGCGTGTGTGTGTGTGTGTGTGTGTGTGTGTTCGTTCCACCTCCTGGCCGAGCTCCATGGCACACAGTTTGGCAGACTGGGCTCTGGCGTCCACCATGACGTTAAACATGGTGCAGATGGACTGAGGGACGCGGAAGTCTGTGGTCCGACTGCTCTTCTGCAGCTTCACTTCAAATGCCACTCTTGTCCTGAGAGAGAAAGAGAGAGAGAGAGAGAGAGAGAGAGAGAGAGAGACAGACAGAGACAGACAGAGATAGACAGACAGACAGAGAGACAGACAGACACATAAACAGAGAGCCGGACAGACAGAGAGACAGAGAGAGAGAGCCAGAAAGAGAGAGACAAACAGACAGACAGACACAGA